>JAGGAU010008338.1:0-43724 GCA_017657275.1 Termitomyces sp. T108 | reverse complement strand
ACATTTCCTGTTGTATGGTACCACTCTAATACACTTTGGATTCCCCTCTGCCAGTTGTGTGACTTAGCCGCAACCTCCGGAGGTCACCCTTACAGCTTCTCTGCATAGTGTCTGCATATGGACTAGATCCCCCCATTACCCCTGCTGAGAGCGTAGTGTTCTTGGGCAAGTTTGGGTAGATCAGCAAAGCTAGATTTGTTGCTAGAAGCAATGTTCCCAATGCAAACAATTTATCCCCAGGTATAGAACCAGGGTTCAAGATCAATTTCATCCATGATATGGATAGGCTGCCCAGCATTCCAAAGCTCTTGCTCATATTGAGCATCACTTTGTCATCCTATTTTGGTGGGGGCTGATATTTCAATGCTGAAGGCATCTCAGGGGGTTTAGAGCCAATTGCTGGCTCTGAGAAACCTAGTGGTTGCTCAGAAGGGTCAACTATGAGAACTAGATGTGGTCATGGCAGATAGAAGTTGCAAAGTTTGATGAGTGTTGCCTAGTATAGTAACAAAAGCCCTGAGTCTGAAGCCAATAGCAGAAGATTCAAAAAAATGTAGCCATTGGCTACAGATAAGACAATCTTGTGTATCATGCAGCAGCTGAATCAGACCGCAATATTGAATTGACTAGCTACAATGGTGAAAATACAAGATGTCTGTCTTATGTAATCTACAGACATGTGTGTGGTTTAGCTA
Source organism: Termitomyces sp. T108 (assembly GCA_017657275.1). Classification (NCBI taxonomy): domain Eukaryota; kingdom Fungi; phylum Basidiomycota; class Agaricomycetes; order Agaricales; family Lyophyllaceae; genus Termitomyces; species Termitomyces sp. T108. The sequence continues at coordinate 43,029 of JAGGAU010008338.1, read as the reverse complement.
AAGACACACCCACGGAGCACGTTGGGTCCAACTAAGGTATAGGATGTGCTGATAGCGCAACGTAGAGTTATCAAGTAACCACACAGGTTACAAAGGCCCATGCCATAGGCATGAGTCATGTAGCTCATGGATCAATAAGGACTTTGGCTAACACTCAACTCCAGGATGCCATGTGTAGTGGTATTAACTGTAGATTTTCTCTGAATTCACTATTGCTTACATGGACATGGAGCAGGAAAGGAAAGTAATATAATGTATATCAATGGTGGTTTAAACATAAAGTCTTGATGTAACTACAAGTTAAGTCCTTTTTCTGGAATCTTGTCCAATGATAACTGTGAATGATTGATGTAATCAGGAACAAACTGACTTGAACAAGTTGTTCAGTAAAGAACTCGGATTATTCATTCTCGTAACTTGTAAATACAACCAAAAGTACGTACGCTGACTAATCATCTGTAATTTTAACGTTTTCTGGTCTTTTTTTACACTTGGCCACCGATACACCAGGAGAAGAAGCCTCTATCGATGATCGTTCGTTTTTCTGGGTTTCAAGTTGACGACCGCTACCAACCATGTCAGAAGCTAGTTATGTACAGGCTTCCATAACACTGACAGATCCGATGAAATGAAACTTCTCCATTAACTGTGCATTCACTTATTCAAAATCTCGGAACGCCGCTCAAATCCGAACGGCGCTGAGACTACAATACCCACACGTATAGGTGTGCACTTTCCGGGTGTTGTCTTCTGTGACAACATCTTTAAACATAACTGAAAGAAGGATTGAGTATTGTCAACTTCACTATACATAACCGCATTTCTTGAATCCAATGAATTCATTGATTCAAAAACTCATCATATAGGCTTCACCTTGACTCTCTGGAGACTAGCCAGCCTCGGATTCGAGACTAGTGAACGACGACACTATTGAGAACAGTCCTGGATTACTACTCGCGGCGGTAATTCAAGGCAATTTCAAGAAATCTATATTTTTCTTTATGAAGCAAGTTACCCTCATCCCTCTTTTGACATATGTTGATCAACGGCCAGGACTAGGCGTTGCTCCAAGACGGATGCACACACTGAAACCTTGCTTGTGTATCACTGGTCTACGTAATCTTTCTATAGATAACCTGGGATCATCTGGCTCATTACGGTCGTTGTAGTTCTCCAGAACGTCCTTCTGTTGTGGTTTCTTCTATCACTATCGCAGCAAGTATCGCATGACCTGCCTCGTTGCCACTCTTCTCTTAGAAGTACTTTACACGTCTGTGAAATCGATGTATCAGATAATATGATGATTAGAGATGGCCAACGCGTTTCGCAGTTCGGATTAGAGTTAGTTTTCGTTTTCACTTTTAGCAACTCCTCCCAGGTAATTTAACTGCTCGTTGCTAGGAATTTTCATTATAATGTCGAAGCTTAATCGACGGGCTAGGAACCCGACGCGAAGGCTAGCGCTATGATCTTGAAAGCATATGTCTTCCCATTTGATCGCGCGTCTGCACATTTTGGCATGATCTGCATATTGATATACTTGGTAACCGCAAGGATCATCGAATGGATATGGCAACACTCGTTCAGTATAATAATGGTCCTAGTAGTCGATACGTGGGTTCATTCGCTACGCTACCACCACGCTCGGCTCCAGCGTCACCTTATTGCGACTTGTCTTGCGTTTCATCAAGACATGGACGCCACTAATGCTGAGACGAATGAGTCTACAGCAACCAGCGCTGTGGAATTCATTAGCGGCCAAATTATTTTCTTCCGTAGTGGTAGATTCGCAAATCAGCCTATCCGTGTCGTGCTGCAAGAATTGCAAAAGGCCGACGTCGGCAGAAAGCAAGTATCGTTTCGCCCTCTGGATGTTCACGATTTGACGTACAAGGAAAGGTTTGCAAGGGTGGATCGACGTCCACTCGATCCACCTCCTGTTGTCATTCTTCGTTTGTTTCGAGTTCAGAATTTCGGTACTTCAGGACAGATTGAAACCGAAATATCTGATTACAGGCTCGTCTTTGGCATTCTTCAATCTGTAGATGACGTTTAACTAAACATAAGATCGTTCTAGGGATGTAGAAACAATTGGCCTTGTGTGTGCGGTGGATTTGTTCCCAGTACCCGAATGGGTCTGGGAAAATACTTCGAGCTCAGCATCTACATGTGGGTCGCATTTTACAACTTCACAAACGATCAGTCCTGCGCTTCTTGCTGTGAATTCGGAGAATGCGATTCACTACGTGGATGGCTATCCTATCACGGAGTCATCAAAGGCGACTGAAGCAATATTTGGGGAAAAAGTCACCGAGCCACTGCTTGTGGACTACGAGAGCGGAAAGGCAATCATGTTTGTCTTTCAGGGGCGAACACTCTTCACTTCATCTATCAATGGAATTACTTATGTCGGTCGCACAGGATCTGGCCTTGCAGCGCGAGGGAACCTTCATTCTTCGCTATCGAATTTTTGACATATCATTGCTGAAGGTCCCAGGGATGCAGTCTACTGCCCAGACAGAGGTCTACGGGGGTCCATTCAAAGTGTACGCTACCAAAGATTTTCCGGGGCTTGCACCTTCTACTGAACTTAGTAAGGTAGGAGTCGTGGAGAATTATACGAGGGTGGGTTACTTACTGGAGGATAAATTGCTCGTTTTACAGTTGTTGTCAAGATACTCAATACGTCTGACAGTGAGACAAGAGAGAAGAATCTCGAAGAAACGACGCTTAGCCGAACGTGAAGAAGATCAAGAATCGTGTTTATGCTCGGGTCCAACTTTGAAGAACTCTAACGGGATTTGATTACATATGCCGACCAGCTCGTCTCTCCCATCCTTGATCCAATTTTAACTGTAATATGAGTTGATTTCTGAAATTTCACAACGTTGAAAATTGTAACTCTTGTTTGAGTCTGTGTGTCGTCGATGCAACAACCAACCAGCAACATGCTTTTGTACCACCAAAGAACTACGCCCATGCTGACGCATCACCGATTCATTGTACTCCAGTTCGTCGTATTCCGTTAAGAGTTAAGTCGGCAAGGATAGACCGATATCTACGTCGATTATCCATAGAATAACACGTGGCCGAGAACTTCTCCCTTCAGCGCATCTCTCTGCGTCGATTTATAGGATCTCAAGCCTCCCTAGCTAGAAAGACACGATGCACATTTTTGTGAGACCACAAATAGTCCGGCGCGTGAGTATTGGGATACTCTCCCTAGTGGTACATCAGTCCATAAGCATCGTCTCATAAGTATCGTGGGCCTCTGATCGCTTGCCATAATGTTCATAACTTCATTTCACCACAGGTGCAACTATAGTGAGACCTTGACGCCGCCACATACACCACCTCTCACCCCCCACCCCTCAAAGTCTGACAATCTTACGAATGGCTCCTGAATAAAAGCGTGTCAGCGTGCAAGTGTGGCATGTCCACATCAGGCTCCACACTACTTTCGAATCGAGGTCTCCGACTCCACACCATGACGTCACCGTCACACAAGGTCTATTCAGGTTTACGAGAACTTTTACTGGCTTCCTGTTATTCCAATACATTATATCTACCCAATGACAATCTATCCACTAGAATCCCTCTTCTCAGCCATTCAAATCCAAATGTACTTGTGGTGGCGCAGCGCTCTGTTGAGCTGTTGGTCCTACCAGAAGTCAAATGCGTTCAGAAAACATAAAGTCGATATGTCTGACCTCAATATAGAACATAGGACTCAAGAGGCACCCTGTCCAGCCAACCCGAGGCATATTAGGTATATATATCTGAATGGACTGTTCGAACAAAGTCTTCCACCCTCCTCTGTTCTAAATATTACATTTTAACCTATTTTCTTATTCAGAGTATTGTCACAATAAGATACTCAAGTGACGACAATCAACGAACATCTGGTCCTTCTCGAGGAAGGAAACTCATCGATGCTTTCTTGTCCGACCCGCTATAGACCATGCCAAGCCTACCTTCTGCACAGTCCTTCTTGAATGTTTGGTCATTCATGGACCTGTCGCCTATACGACTCTCCCCCCGCGTTTTTGGTGTAATTTGGGATGGACAAGGCCAGCCCTTAAACACACGAATTGTATCTACAACTTGAGCCAGACGCCTTCAGGGGCGTATCAGGTACATAGCGTCTTCATATCGTGCCAGTAATGTCAACAAACTCAATGTTGATGTGAGGAGGACGTCAAGGAGGCAATGATTCAGGTCGCTGAATCTGAAGTCGATGGGCTACAGCCACTTGGCACCCACCAAGTCTTCTGGCGACATCTTAAAGATCCGAGGCTGTCTCTAGAGACAAATTCTAGAAGCCCTTTGAAGTTGAATGACTACATTGATATTGTCAATCAGATAAAATCAAGATCAGACAACGCATAATTATCCCCAATGATATAAGCCATTGAGTGGTTCGGAAACCATTCTCAAGTTGCCGGGTCATATGAGTCGTAGAAAACGATTGGTCCAGTTAAAGTACGTGTACGATAATTGATAGATTTACCATCCTGAGTATAGAGGGGGTGCCGAAGGAGATAGAGTTATGTACGAAGGACGCAATAGGCTGGTATCTTTCTACTCTTTGTTCGATCGTTCGAGGGCTGATTTGCCTCTATGCACACTCCATGGCTCGGTTAGCCGCCTATGTGAACACTCGATATCGAGTGCCCTCCTAACTCTGTAGAAGTGCCATTTCTTTTTTTGTATACTGATTATACGTCCCTTTATTCTCGAACTTGAGATCTGATTAAATTGTGTTATTCGGAACTTGAGTATATCGTCCTAGTACTATGTTGCGTCATCACCCCCCTCCGCCCCACCCCCTCTTAATTTATAGTCATTTTCTGTATTTCTTGTACAATAAATATCTATATATATATGTATGGACTTGACGCCTCTGTGAACACCCCGCTCCTCTTAATCCTCCATTTTTTCGGCATTGCGAATCACAGAACCAATTTTCTGAGGCCTTGCGAAGCAACCGACGATCATCTGTTGGTAACATGAGGCCTCGGACATATTGGATAATGAGGAAGTTGAGAAATAGAAGTGGTGTCGGCTACAAATATGGATCTAGATGGGATGGTGCCCTTCGAAGGCCGTGGTAGAATTGGAAGTAGATTCTTTGGGCTGATCAGAGCTTCATAAGTCAGCGGTAAGTAAATGGAGATAGTAAGTTGCAATTCAGAGGGTCTAGATCACTCTTCCATCAAGTCCAAATGGGTGGAAAAGAGTATCTACATATATTTTACTCTCAGAACACATTATTCATTGAATTCAAATTTTTATGTTAAGGATACCTCTCCCTACATCGTACCTCGGGTTTCTCCGGTGCGTTCCTCTCGAGCTCAAAGGATTAGATATTGAATTGAAGAACAGAAGGTCGTCACAGACTCATTGAGGCCGTTCTGTTAAGTTGTCGAGGAGTGGTTTTGAAGGTTGAGCATTGATAAAAAGAGATGCCCAAGAGAGAAGGCATGGCATGTCAATTCAACCCTCTTCATGGATGCTCGCTGTCAAGGTCACAATGGGGTTCAGGCCTGGGCTTGAAAAAATCCACCAGGCGCCTAAAGCCATTCCAGAAGAAACTTACGGCTGACAAACAGTGGATAATGATAGTGTTGTATTTTTACGACAGAATGTTAAAAGCCTGAACCATCAGCCGTAGGAATGCACAGAAGATATCACGAACCCGATGGCCTGCGTGTCGGAATTATCAAACACGGTCATGAACAATGATAGAAGCGCTTAATGGACCTGGAACAACTGTCGTCTATGGATTGTTTTGAAATACATGTGGAAGTAGGTGTCGACTGTTCTATGCTGTTCCCGAAAGAATCTCTTCACCTGAACTCAAGTTCAAACCGCCGGGTTGATCAGCTCCGAGAAACAGGTAGCTATGTGCGGCCAATGACAACGCACTCCACTTGACATGGAAATTTACTCACGCGCATCAACGTGTGCAGGGGAAAAATGATGAGAGTACTGCAATAGTGAATAGTACTGTATTGCAACATAGCCGCTATATGCCAGTTGTGGTTTATCCATCCAAGTCTATGGTTCCAAAACTATATTTTTCAAGAAGGTAGGAGTAAGTCTTTGACCAGCTCATATGTGAAGAATGATGTCGCGATACTGGGCGCAACTTTGACTACAAAGACAACATACTATCAGCACCTTGTTAGACTGGGGCATGTTCTTTGCTCACGTAGATTCGGCCACAGGCCACGATACAAGCCCACAACGCCCTCCGCCTTAATGATACTCTTTAAAGCATCCAACGCACCATCATATTTTACCGAACCTCCCTTCATCCCAGTCACTTGCATCTTCCTTCTTAGAACATCAAATGGATATGTCAATGTCTGCGAAATTGTTCCCGCGAGAGCACCACAAGTCAATTTCCTCCAGACAGAGCTTTTACCCGGTGGTGTGATGATTCCACGCAAAAACTCATAGGCAGCGAAATTGATGCCGACGTAAGGTGCGACACCGGCAGACGTCGTCACGAGGCCACGGTAGAGTCCCCGAATACCACCCTCTTCTCGCATGATCTTGAGAGTCATACCCTTGATGGTCAAATCCGCCTTTGTGTAGCCTGAGGCAGTGGCGGTAGAGATGCTTTTCCCGGGAGACGTAGTATGGAAGGCAGCAGCAGTAGAATGTTTTGGTATGGAGGACGTCGGTGGCTGTGGGGAATTATTGAGAAGACTAGCAGAGTTCACGGATGGCAATGATACTGAAGAAGATGTAGGCGTTGTAAGAGGAGTTGAAGCAAGGGCGACGGACGCTGTCGCTATCGATAGTCTAGATCGCACAAGATCTAAGGGATATGTCGAGCCTGATGTTGTAGACATGAGTGTCAAGGATGGCGGCGTTGTTTATGTCGGTTCTACGTACAGACAGACGTTATACCTGCAAGAGCTCCACTTGCAAGTCTCTTGGGAGTGTCGAGCTCTTTTGAACCATGTCTAGTGAAAAACTTTGCACCGGAAGATAATGACGTCAGTGATCTACAAGGAAAAAGTGCTCACTTTCTTGAGTTGTTCGTAAGTGGTGAATTGCACAGCACTGGTAGTTGATGAAGTACAACCGCAACTATCAGAGCAAAAGTGAAGCTAACCTGTAGGGCACAATCCTCAAACAGTTGATCCCATTCCCGCGCATAAAGCCCCTGAACCCCTCCTCTTTCCACATCCGGACAAGGCTCCTCCAAACACCCTTATACTGCCCGTCTGATGTGCGTGGCTGAACCTGCCTGTAACACAGAGACATCGGACTATGGATGGGCCGAAAGGTCAGATAAAGTCTCACTGAATGATCTTCAGGCGTTCGAGTGGGCTCACTACGGTACGCGATGCGGCACCCGCACAGCCTCCGGCTGTGAATGCTCAACATCAATCGTCATCATACAGACAGAATCGAATGTACCAACGTACCGATAAAGAAGGACACGATTTCGGGCGTGAGGAACGAACTCATAAACGGCTCTTTAGATTGTTGCATAACTTCCTTTAAAGGTAGCGAACGTGAACTTGAGTTCAAATTTGGCTGAGAATGCGACTCAGGAGTAGAAGTATTGGTGCCAGTGGTCATGACACGAATCAGGGTAAAGAGAGTACACTGTGCATAAAACAGCCAAAGGCGGGGTTCTCTAGGGCGTGTAGGTGTATCCGGGTATAGTTTTGGCCGATATGTGGTAGAGACAAAACAAGAGAAAGCTCTGAAAGTAGCCCTGAGTCGGCAACGAACGTTGACAGAAATTGCTTGGTCACATGATGAAACCCGGTCCATATCCGGGATATAATCGATCATATCTCGATGTACATACTGAAAAATTGTTAGGCCTCACTTTTTGACGGACTTTTGAAGTGACTATAGCTAATTCTGTCGTCTCATTTTCGCTTGAAAGCATACATCGTTCTTGGACACACACGCGCAGAGCTTCCAACTGGCAGCCTAACTATGAAGTACTCAAATCTTGCCTTCTTTGGCCAACTTGGCTAGGGCAGCTTCTGCCGTTCGAAAACTCGCCATTCCTGTGGGAATGCCGCAGTATACAGCAGTCTGCAACAGCGTCTCTCTAATCTCAATCACGGATGCACCATTGTTCACTGCACCACTAAGGCTGTACGTCAGGCTGTAACCCACATCATACTACATTGTCGACACACCGAATGTGACCTGCAAGCTGTCGTTGTAGACAGATGATCGTCAATCAGCACCAGCTGCTAACTTAACGAGATGAGCATTGTACCTCTGCTTCTTTCCCTTGTGATGCGAGTAAAGCGATGTTGATCAAACTGCGCTGCTTCAACTCCAGTCCTGGGCGCGTCCAAATGGTTCCCCATGCTGTCTGCAGTAAATTATCGTTCAGCGTTATATCAAGGGAGCTTTCAATCAAACAACCTCTGTCGCAATCTGAAATCCATAAGTAGGTTGTAACAGCTGACCAGGCTCGTCGCACCTCTTGCATTGGCTTCAGAAATTCAGACGTTCCCTAAGATAAACTTACTATCAGCCTCTTGAAATTGAAGGGGAGGCATCACTCAACCATCGCAAGCTGATTGTCCACATATTCGTCACCCTAATTTCAACGAGCTCCTCAATGTCTTTCCTGTAAGTGGACAAGTAGACAGCACACCATAACCTTCCTTCGCAAAACAAGTCCAGCATTGTACAACTCCTCATGGGTCTCTGCGTTTGGTCGACTTAGACTTGTCATTGTTGCGACACGGAGGTCTGTGGTAACAGTATGAGAAAGAAAAGTGACTTTCAAGGATAAACTAGCTTTTCTTCCATCTCGGGCCCGGCCCGAGAGCATTTGTCAACTGACGACATCCTGTGTACTTATAACACTATCGATACAAATCCGTGGAATCCTGATACCAATAAGTTCGCCTTAGTACCCACGCATCGGATACTCCGACCTCTCATGTCGAACATCAAACTTGCTGTCGACCATGTTGTATCAATTTAGACTGGATTGCGCAGCATGGGTGGGACTTCTTCATTCCTGAAAGTCGAATTCATCCATTCGGCGGACCAACTCTGATATCACAACGAGTAGACTGTCAGAGGCACTTGAATTCTTCAGTTGGCGTAATTGCAGCCCATGACGAGAAAAATTAACAAGGCAGTGAGAACACGAATAAACCCGCGTCCACCCTCACGGGTCTTGAATTCTATAGTTGGCGTAATTGCAGCCCAGCCCATCAAAATATTAGGAAGGCACTGAGAACACGAATAAACCCATGCACATTCTACGAATTCTAGTCTGCTATCTTCTGCGGACCGACCCGTTCCTAGTGGAACCGCCGGTGCATGCAGACCTCTCCACGTGGTCTAAACCACATCCACATGCCCAAGTCTACCGGTCCTCAAGGTGGTTTTGCGCACCTCCATTCACAATGAAGACCGAACCTGATCTTGCCGCGAAGCTGAGTCACAGCTAATTCTCCAGGATGGTTGCATTTTCAATGGCACTAATGATGACCTAACAATGGTCTCGGTTCAGCAACCAGCTTCGGCGAATTGGGTTGACCTCGCGATGATCATACGTCGAGAATATCTTCTGATGATGTGACTCAAAGGATACGAAGGAGGATTCGAAGTTGGCTAGATGTTGGAAGTTGGGGACAATATTCAATACCCAGCTGACTGTACGCTCGCGATGGACGTGTGTCCACGATAATTTGATGCGTAACTCGTATTGGGTGACGGGGATATATCCACATATATCGCAGCTGCAAGGGACCCGCGAGGCAGGATTCTCGAGTGGTATATATGTGGCAAAGTGGATCGAAATCCTCTACTTTGGTTAGAAATCGGTTGGGAGCCTTGCATTTGTGACAACCACCTTACCCAGTTATCAACGACTTGCAGACCAGAACTCTCCGAGATCTAATCGTATGAGAAGATGGTATAATGCATCTGTACCGCCTGTGGGCTCGCGCGGCATTTCTACCCCGTGCAGCAAGCCTTGTGACAGCATGGTCCTCTCTGAAAGACCGTTCTTGTCGGCCAATCCTCTTAGAACCTTCGTCTGGTACCACAAGATCAGCACATACATCGAACATCCAAAATCAGAAGTGGAAACAGACCAGCGTAGCCATCCTACTAAAGAACTTCTTTGAAATATCCTCTAAAGCCATCGCAGCCTCATATTCTTCGACTCGTCCACGATGAAGCTGACCAACTGATACTGTAAACTCGAGAATCAGCTCCATAGTACTTCGCAGGACGTCACCAATAGCACGCTGGCTGGATCTTAGCAAGCATGCCGTGAGTATATCATCCAGTAACGCCGAGTGGCTTTTAGCGAGTGCGAACACGTCAGAAAAGCTGGAATTTGTTTCGTTCCTATTTTCGTTATTGCCAGGCACGGACAGACATGTCAAGAAAGGATCGAAGTTCCCGGAGATAGCAGTGTCAAATACGTATGCAGAGAGGCTCGACACGTAGGTTTGCGCGACAAATCTGAAGTGGAAAAGCGCTTTACGAGATTGTGTCAAGGTCGGGAAGAGTGGTTGTGCTATGGCTCGTGTCATGCGGAACAATGAAACTACAGCATGTTCGACCCGCATAAGTCGCAAAATGAATCCAAAGAGGCGCTGATATTTCGAGAGTATATCAGGTGTGATTAGTACTTCAAGCGCGGTTGGAGGTTTATAATCCATGTACAAAAAATCCAATGCCCTGCGGCACAAAAGTTAGGGAGCAATCAATAACAAGCTGGAAAGAGGCGCACTCAATGGCTTGATAGAGGGAAAAATCAGCTGGTCTGAGATCCGTTAGAAGCGAGACCACTCACACAACGGATTAAGCCACTTATCCCTCCCATACCCAATGGGTAAATCTTTGATCGCGAACCCAAGCCGATATTCCGCTTCCTCGAGTACACGACTCTTAACCTTCTCACATTGTCCATACTCCTCGAAATTCCCACTGCAACGACTATCAATGGAATCCACAATGACTGTTCGCAAGAAAAAACTGAGATCAGAACCAACGGGTGGCCACGTCTCTCTTTCAAGAAGACTGGAAGCCAAGCCTACGGCCCACGGCTGTTGTTGCTGTTGCTCCTTGATCTTCCTGCTGCTAGGCTTATGACGCAATGATTGGATGGCCAGACCATGAGCCTTATTATCTGTATCTCCGGCCGCGTTATCGGAGAAGAGAGCAGCAGCGAGTCGGGCTTTGAAAGGCGGGAAAGTAACGAGTAGATATGAGCGAAGAAGTGTGAGGTGAGCCTCAAAGCTGAGGGTGTCTTGGCCAGCTAATGAGGGAGTAAGGTAAAGAGCAAGTAGTGCACTAGAGAGAGCAGACGCGTGGTCCAACAGAGGAGCGAGTACGAGTGAAGTGAGATGGGAGAGTGTCGGCGTTATAGACGGCAGAGTAGCGGGAAATATGTCAATAAAAGATTGGAGAGTTCGTGTCAGAGTTTGGGCCTTAGCTAGGGCAGTCGATATGGCTGGGTAAACACCCGGCGCTTGGTCAAAAATACGGAACATGGCCAACTCTTGATTATCCATTGGATGCTTGACAGCTAGAGGGGAGTCATCAACATTCCCATCCATCTCATCCGGAAAATATGGATAGTGCCCTTCACATGCCGCCTCGATAAGTGATTCCGTCCAAAACCAATGAATGGGCCTTTGTTTCAATGTGTGTTGCAACATTGGGTGGTCCGGTCGCGCTCTCTCTAACAAAATAAGGGACTTCTGGGCCGCAGGAAGGATGTCTAGAAGTTTACGCGGAAAGAATTGGGGGAATATCTCCTCTACTCGTTCAAGGATATCAAAAATGTCTTCTTCGCGTGTCTCGTCCTCGTCCTCATCCCCCAGATAGTTTTTGTTGAGATGATTACCAGTGCTACGAGATGCATTTTTAACTGGATCCCTGCCATACCCCACGGATTGCGATATTTGTTGGAGATAATCATGAGAAACGTGTGTCAACATAAAGGCAAATATGGCAATAATAGTGCGAGGAGATTGGCGTTCAATGTGCCTCTGCAGATGGATGTAGATAGAAGATAATAATGCGATAGGCGATGGGTCGAAGATCGGGTACTCTTCGGGTGTCTTTTGTTCGTCCTGAATTGGAGGCGCGTCAGAGTCACAACAGTGCTGAAAGGGAAAACAAACCCGGCCATATAGCTCCGCAAGAGCGACGAGAGTTTCTTCGTATATCTCATAGTGCATCCATATCGCTGTAAGGGCACTCTGTGGCGAGAGAGGATCATTGACAGGTGGACATCCTGCAAGTGATAGACGAAGGTGAGCTATGATTGTTGCCAGGACATGAGCGTAAGCATGAACAGTTGGACCGTCCTGAGCAGATCTGGTCTACAGTCAGAATTTTTCTGGTTGATGTCTGACGCCACGCACCTCACTCGGAGAGATGTCAATAGTGTTTCTAAACGTCTAAGAAGCGTCCCAATGGTAATAAACCGTGAGATGAAACTAACAATGTAGTTTTATGAGCGAAGAATGACGGAGCCAAGACACAATGCCCACCTTCGACTGACAACCTCGTCTTTCCCATCTATCAAAATTTGCCTTGTTCTCTTATCCGCCACGCCAGCCTGTTCAAAACGCTCCACTCCGGGATTCCACGTGTGGTACACAGAAGGAATTCCAACAACAATCATCTTGAGCGCATTGAGGATGTTACTTTGACTGACATACATTGTCTCGATTTCTGGATCCCACAGGTGCAATTTAACACTACAAGACGTGAAAAAGAGCAAGCTGTATCGAAGATAGACCTACCAATATCTCGCGGCCGCGAACACGAGATCGTCTTGTTCCGACAGGAACCCGGTGGAAGATGCCTGCCTAGTATGTGAATGACCCAGCCGGTCCCAGGAAAGAACTTTGTCCTATAATTGTCAAAGGACAAGAATACACAACAATGATGAAGACACACTCTTCTTCCTAGATCGCGCGTCATTACATCTTTCCAGAAGTCGTGAGCAGAAATCTTAGGCCGCGAATACAATAGTGGTTCGACCACGGGTGATCCAACCTCTTGGGGATGCTCGAATAGCAGTGACGCAGACTTGGATTCCTGGTGTTGCAACGTGGACATTATGGGATTTTGCGGCTTGTCGGTCAATAGTGGGATGTAGAATTGACGCGTAAGGGGCGGCAAGCTGAGAAGAGGAACTTGCACGTCATCTGGGAGAACTGTATCCTCTAATGCCATGTATTCATCGCTCGGCAGTGAATCGAATTCATTAGAGTGGCCATGGAACATGCCTGCAGGAATTTGGACGTCGCGCACACTTTGTAAGAACTGCAAACTGAGGTTGAAAGCAGAAATCCACGTGACAATTCCAGTAAATGACCAAACTACTGATAAGTCGTAAGCGCTTTAGCATTTATTGCTTCATTGTAATAGATGTGAGCAACAGGTCGGTCAACAGTAGAGATTTATCAAGAAAATCGGGTCATAGTATGCAATAAACACAGTGATCGTAAGAAATGGATAAAGCAAAATTCTAAGAGCACCCGGTACTCAATATAACACCGCATCGTTGACATTGGGTGTGTCTGTCCAGAATGCAGCAGCCAATTCCTAACGGGAACCAAAATATTGCGGCCAGTATACCTGGTCAATTGATCAGCGTCTCCTCTGTGACAATAAATGCGGATATGCACCGATAATGCCGAATCGTGTGTGAAGGATGTGTTGGCCCTCTTGAAGACATATCATTCTTGGGTCCGTCGGGGGTAGAGGGGAGGCCAGATGTTCCCCAGTAACAGGATTGACGTAACGGTGGATAGGCGGTAGCATCTGGGTGTATCCAGGTTGCACTGTGTGAGATGGTCCTGCATATTGAGGTTGATCATGTCTTGATAGTGGGCTCGTCTCTGACATTAGGTGTTTATTGTCGTGGTTAACGCCTTTACGCATTGCCTCCTGGGCATCTGAGTGATCCTGAGTTAGAGATGTCAGGCATGAAACTTGATAATACCCCGCGCACAATCGTTCCCATCATCAGTTGCTGCTTCATAGGACGGAGGGCTGTCCTTGGGTAATCCAGTCGTCTACAGTTGAGATTAGATAGGGTTGATACCTAGAGATATGCACGACTCACCATCGCCTGAGTATTCAAGTCAATAATCATCATTTAAATCTCCGTCGGTTGGCTTTCTACTCAAACTGCGGACGCTGCTGCGTCCCGCGCTCGGGGCGGTGCTGGGAATAAATACAAGCGTCACTGATCGCGAGTCGCGTGCATGTGTTGACACTTAATTACACCTTCTGGACGCGCTTTTATTTTTTAACATCCGAGCTCCGACCAACCAACCGAGAAATCAATTCTTTTCTATCGATCATCTCTTTCTTTCTTTCTCTCTTTCTTTACACTCTCCGCCATGGACAGCGCAGGACCCTCAATGACACACCATGCTTCTCCAAGTGTTCATGATATGACTTCTAGAGACTAGTTGCGCAAATTCAAACAATTATCTTCCAGAAATAATCTGATGCTGGTATTATTTCATTGTACATTAGCTATGCCGATTCCTATGCCCACTTTGGTAGGTCGCAGGACGATTAATCATACTTGAAGTGGACTGACAGGTGGATTAGGCATTCATGAAGAGATGCTGAAAGATAGCGTCCGGACAGGCTCATATCGGTCGGCGATCATCAACAATCCTCATTTGTTCCAAGGAAAGACTGTTCTTGACGTGGGATGCGGGACGGGGATTTTAAGTATGTTTGCGGTAAAAGCAGGAGCTAAGCATGTTGTTGGAGTAAGTCCTTTGAGTTCAGCCTCATCTGTCAATGTAAATGAAACGCTATAATAAGATCGATATGTCAAACATCATCGAGCAAGCAGAAAAAATCGTCGAGGCCAACGGCTTCAAAGACAGTGAGTCGATATACTCAATACTTGTGTTTCCTCATTAAGTTGTCACCCAGAAATCACCCTCATTAAGGGTAAACTCGAAGAAGCTGAGCTTCCCATCCAGGAATTCGACATTATAATCTCTGAGTGGATGGGATACTTCCTTCTTTACGAGTCCATGCTCGACACCGTCCTTCTAGCGAGGGACAAATACCTCAAGAAGGGTGGGCTTATTTTCCCGGATACCGCTACGTTATACCTTGCTGCTATGGAAGATCAGGATTATAAGGAGGAGAAAATCAACTGTAAGTTTACACGTACCTCGTCTTTTGGTAATTACTCATCGCCGAATGATGGTAGTCTGGGACAACGTTTATGGTTTCGACTATTCCTGTATCAAGGACATTGCACTCCGGGAGCCTCTTGTGGACACCGTGGAAATGAAGGCCGTCGTGACAGACCCCTGCTTGCTCAAGGTCCGCAAACATACTGCGTTATAACATTTGTGTGACTCATCCTGAGCTTCTTGCAGCACATTGATCTTCTGACAGCCAAAAAAGAAGACCTCACTTTTGACGTTCCCTTTACCTTGACGGCCTCTCGCAATGATTGTATGTCGTTCAGCGTGAAACGACCTTCTCCCTTATGTTCTGATTCCAACAAAAATAGATATTCATGCGTTCGTGGCCTGGTTCGATATTTCCTTTGAATGCACACATAAGAAGGTCAAGTTTTCAACTGGGCCTCATTCTCAGTACACCCACTGGAAGCAAGTCATGCCCAATCTGTCTTAAATTCTTCTCTAATCTTCCTTCTATAGACAAGTCGTCTTCTACACACCCACTACAATTGTCGTATCAGAGGGTGACCAAGTAAATGGTCGTCTCACATGTGCCCCAAATGCGCGTAACAACCGTGACTTGGAAATTGGGATCACTTACCAGGCGGGACCTGAAGCTCCTCAGTCGATGCAATACAAAATGTACGTGATTCTTTCTCTATCCCATCCTCAGCCTCGTGTCTTTCCTTTCTATGTGCTTGGTGTGGTAAAGAATTGAATGCTGACCGGTGTCAGGTCTTGATCCTCATCTGAATATTCTATGACGCTTTTCACGCCGTATTATGCCTGGCACCGTAAAATCACGCACTTGCATCACCTGTCCCATCCGATTGTACTGCAATGTGCCCGACTCTGGACTCAAAACTCCACCACTCGCTTACATCCTATTCCCCGAATTCCGAATCATTAGGTATTAGTCCTCTTCTATTTCATCATATAAAGTTTTGCATACGTCCTGAATACTATTGATTTCGTTGCGGTTAAGAGAATGCGACATTTCGAAGTCCTCAGAGTGATAGACACATAAAGCATTGCGATACATGGCCGCATCTGGGCTATTCTGGATTCTTTTGTCAATTTTCTCTTCTTTCCATTGTGTGTGTGTGTGAGAGAGAGAGAGAGAGAGAGTTGCTTTTGCTCTGGCAGCCAGCAAGCTGCGTGCTGAGTTGAAGGGCGGGGGTAGAATGTAAGGAATCGTTCGTATCCTACGCCAGATTTGGTGTTTGTGTCCATCATGTGTTTGTATTTGTGGATGAATATAGCCATCTCGCAGATTTTCGGTGGCATACACATGTATATGGTTCTTTTCATTTGATGGTGAGTAATGTTGTTTAACCGGGGAGTCACTTGTTCCCCAGACACATGGTATGACCTAGCTTTCCCTATATTCTTTTGACTACGAACCCGGTGGTCTTCTATTTTATTTTGCACGATGGAGATGAATTAAAGGAAGGTGACTCAGTTCTTAGCATCGACTGATGACTTCTCTGCTCGGTAGTAGTGATTATACATTGATCAGGTGGATACTGCGTTCTCCTAAACTGACCACAGACTCACATGAGAGTAGTCGCGTGGTATTAGGTAGGTCTATATTTATGTTCACAACGTCTATTTTAAGTATCAGACCGCTCTGCCATTGAGATCTGGAATCAAGCATCGGAACTAAGCAGTCCTCACCGGCCCGCCGTACAAGTATAAGATTCGCAATAAGACATGATAGTTTGCTACCACACAACGCTCAACATGTGGAAAGCGTTCTTAATCTCGACTCTTCTCGGCATCCAAGTCGCGAATGCGTGCACTGGTACGATTAATTCGTTATCAGGTAAGCTAAGGAAAAACGCGTCGTGTTAGAGTTTTCCACAATCATTATCCAGATGTCTCAGCTGCTGTGGCGTGTACAACCGTTAATATCAACGGCTTTACTGTTCCTGGTGGACAAGCATTAACGCTTGACCTGCTGGACGGCTCTACGGTAAATCTGAGTGAGCAGTGACAAGTATTTCAACTTCAACCATCATTTCCTCTCTGACAGTGTGGCAGATGGGGACGTCAAGTTTGGCAACCTCAGTTGGGCCGGGCCGTTATTCACCATCAGGTGAGTTCCTTTTTCTTTCGACCAATAGATACCGACCCCTTTCGATCAGTGGATCATCCATCACCTGTGAGTTTCGCGTCATCGTTGTCCGCCCAACAAAAAATTTCAAACATGTGTCGCAGTTAATGGAAACGGACACATCTTTGATGGTGGAGGACCGTTCTATTGGGTAAACTTGGTTGATTTGCCTCACTGTGACATTCACTGACTCTCGTCTTAGGACGGCCTCGGTGGTAGTGGTGGTATTCAAAAACCTGATCCAATGATGAAGTGGGTATTCGACTCGGACTCGGGTTTCTCCTGCCAACTTGTCTATCTACTACCAGGATAAGAATCTCTGGAACTTTCTCCGTAGGGAGATCATTATTGGAAACAAGAGTGACAACGTCTAAACAACGATTGTAGAACCTGAAAGTTGTGAACTCTCCCCAGCGAACTTATTCCGTGTCGAACCCTGATACCCTCGTGATGTCGGGTCTAACGATTGATAATTGTAAGTCCTAATCTCTATTTCTCCTTTCCTTTGTTACAAACACAGTCAATTCAAAGCTCAGGGTGATCTGCCCAACGCACAAAGCAACGGCAAAGCTGCCGGTATGTTCAATTGGCATTGCCAATAAACGCGATATTGAAATATCTACAAACCAGGTCACAATACGGACGGCTTCGACTGCAGTACTACCGATCTTACCATTGAGAATAGGTGGGTATTGTTATTTGTCCGATGGGAGGTTGAGAGCTCATTAATCCAACGCTCAGTTCAATCCACAATCAGGTACAATAACTTTATGGTCCATCGTTTGATGAGTGCTAATTCGACCTGGAAGGATGATTGTCTTGCTATTAACAAAGGGTCTAATATCGTCTTCAGAGGCAACACCTGCACTGGAGGACACGGAATCTCTATCGTAAGGGACACGCGAACGCGTCATGAGTTGATTTCCCTCTGTATCCCGTTGACTTTGGGTCCTATTGCAGGGTTCGATTTCTTCGGATGCAACGGTGACAGGAATCACAATCTCTGGGAACACCGTAATAAACAAGTAAGACGAGTCAGTTAGAAAACCATAAAGCCTCAAGGGGTAACATAAGCTTCCAGTGACCAAGCTCTACGCATCAAGACAAAAGCCACCGCCACAGGAAGCAGCGTGTCGGACATCACCTACTCTGTAAGTCGTCTCGAAATCCCCTTTCATCTATTGAACGAGTTGCGTTCAAGGGTAACACGGCGACCGGATGCAGACAATTTGGAATACTTATCGACCAGGTACGGCCTATTCAAATTTGACATCATTGATATCGGTCTAAAACATATCACTCAGAGTTACCCTGCGACTTTGGGGACTCCTGGAAATGGTGTCGAGATCTCTGTGAGATATCTCGATTTGGTATAGCTTATCTCGATTGAATCCTCACCTCTTCCAAACCTGCAGGGCATCAATTTTGTTGCACCGACAACAAACATTGCGGTAGACAGCGGTGCTGATCGTGTTGCCGTCAACTGTGGCGTCGGAACTTGCACAGGTAAGCCTCCTTGCCCGTCGTTCCTCGAATTGAATTGTCAGAGCTCATTCAATACTCGAGGTACATGGAACTGGGCCAATTTGGAAGTGTCTGGAGGAGAAGCTGGTTCGTTGTTGTTACCACGTTTTTTCCAGGATATCGTTGACTGATCACACTATATCAAGGCCCCATCACCAATTTCAACGGCATTACTGGCTTCTCTCAATAAAGCTTCTGAACTTTGTATATGTATATGTACCTTGACATATGGAACGGTCATGTCTTTTTGGAGCCCTAGTTCTCGGCCTGATCTTGCTCGCGTCTTTATGTAATAAAGAATGATCTTAGCATGAATCGCCTCCTCCCCAACACCTTCTCTATGGTGTTGTGATTCGCAAGGGTAGGCAGGCCATAGTAAACATCATTTTATCAACTGAATCAATGATTTATGAATCCTCAAGGATACATAGATTTGAATTTCGAAATGACTGGCGTATTCCTGCGAGGGTCGTGAGTTTTTCCATGGTAGTTGGTCCCGATCTCACGCAATGTCATTATCTGATGACATACTTCTAGGCCCGATCGTCAAATTTAACGGCATTGCCGATATAGATTGTATATGCGTCCCTTAGCACATGGGACGATATGGCGTCTTTCTTGTGTCGACTTGCCACAATACGAGCCTTCTTGGTCCCTTCTTCTGTTCTTAATGCACATTGATAAATAAAATCATGACCCAGACTTACGAACCCACGCTGTTTAAAAGTTTCGAAATGATATATATAGATATAATATTCCAAGCCTATAGCATTCCTCTAAATGTTACATAAAAACACGATTGAATACCTCCTAGAGTAAACCACGAATGCCTTCTAGAATAAACCACAAAGGCACCTGGTCAGGACCACGATGTTGTGAATAATAATAGAAAGGAGAGGAGAGGGAAAAGAAGGACGCAGAGAGGAGAGGGAGAGAGAAGGGGGAAATCCGGAGAGACAACAAATAACACGTAGATAGCAAGGAAACGGGAGAGAAGAATAAACGAGTGTATGTTGTATGTGTGACGGAGAAACGGAGAATGTGAATAGCAGCAGGGGTGAGGGACTCGGAACTTGCTTCTCCAAGTGATCACAGGGCTGGTGCTGCGGGAGAAGCGGCGATTAAAGAAGGATGATATCAGGGGGCTGAAGAGGTGAAATGGATAAGAGACGTCGAAGGAGGGTGGGACAAGCGCCTAAGACGCGAGTAATACAAATAGATGTAGACAAAAGAATACGCATGTAAGAGGGCTCTAAATCATGGTTTGGGGGAGGTGTCAATGCGGGGAATAGGGTACCGATATAGAGTAGGGCCGCGGTAGGTGAGGAGATGAGAGGTGTTCCTAGGTCTGGAGCGTGGATGATACAATCGGTCGGTCAATGCGCGTGCAGGTGAAAGTCTTGAGAATGAACTAGATGCAGATGATGCAGATGATTGCAGAATGCAAAAAGGAAGAAGTGACGTCGAAGTGAGGTTGGCCAGAGAGCAATGGTGAGAATGAACAGAGAGTGATCAGACAGCAGGGCGAAAAGAGGGGACAAAAATCATGTCACGAAAAGAGTGACCTGTCCTCCAGGCCGATACGCCTCGAATGCCATCTGCACATCCTCCGTCGATCCAAGCGACACCATATCGCCATCCTCATCCCTATACTTGACCCTCAAAGGCCCATCATTACGCCTTGGCCCACAGAGTCTAATCTTCCTCCCAACCTTCTCCACAAGATCATCATACTCCGTCTCACGATCCACCTGAATCACAAAAATATCCTCATGGAAATGCACCTTGATCTTCACAGAGGACTGTGCAATCCCATTATGCGGATACGGATGTGGATACGCATACGTGTGCGCGTGCGCACGCGGACCATCGAAATACTGCGATCTCGATTGATGCAGACTCACGCCCCCAATCGACGATTCGCTCGACCCAAACGGCGTCTCGGGCGACGAGCTATTCGGCGAATAATCCGACGACGAAGACCCACTCGACCCACTCCCGCGCTTCTCACTAACCGGCGTCGGGTGTCCACGCTCACGAGCCCAGTGATGGTCTGCCGTTGGAAGCGGTGGCGGCGGATGCGTAGGCGTCGATCTCGGGGTATACGCAGCAGGCTGGCTGACGCTCCGCGACCGAGTGGTGATTGGGTGCCCGTGCGCATTAACAGGCTGCCCATGAGCATTAACCGGGTGCCCATCCGCATTGACAAGCGCAGGCTGTGTCGATGACTTGCCGTTCTTCTGCATCGATGCATCCCCGTTCTCATACACACCTTTAAGCTTCGTTGAGCTAAATTGACTGCGAAGCTGCGGACGTGCCCTCGGACCGCCGGGGTAGGTCGGCAGAGGCGCGGTGCCTGTCGACGATGCACTGGTATAGCTTGAATCCGATACGAAACTCTGCGTATTGATACCCGCATTCAGACGTGGGTTGTATCCCCTCGTGTTCGGATGGAGTGTCATATCGTGTCTCGGAATAGGCATCGGGACAGGCGGGAGGTTGTTTCTCCATTCCTGCATCACCGCGCCATTCATGTCTTCCGTGTGTGCCCGCGGGCGTTCGTATGCCGGCACTGCATCTCGTTCTGGCGGCATGCTCATCGCATTGTTCCGTCGATATCCTGTGCTGTGCATGGAACCACTGGCAATTGGCGTCCCAAGGGGCGTCCCGCGACCCGATACACCCCCATAGCTCGACGAGGCCTGAGACTCCTCGTATTCATCCTCATCATGATCAAACTCGAACCCATTGTGCTGTGGATAGCCTGATGGTCCACTTCCGTACACCGCCGAGTTTGTATTCAGGATGAACTCATCGCTGCCATATGGCGTGCGTGGTCCACGACTGCTCGTGGTCGCTGAAGTCACGGAGGACGAAGAATACATAGACATGGACTGGGATCCTCCGAACTGCGATTGTGAATATGATGATTGTGAACCTTTGGAGACGCCGCGGGTGTGCGTAGGTGTATGGGCGCCACTTGCAGCCGCGATTCTTGACAACACATTATGACGGTCGGATGCGCGGCGCGCGGCGGATTCCTTAATGAGGCGGTTGATTGCCGTTTCCCATTGACGCATCTGTTCTTGTTGTCGACACCGTAGCGTAAAGTATTCGAGGTCATCATCGCCTTTCCACCACACAGCGAGTGGATAATACGTAGGTATCGGATTGTCTACATCAGTTATTAGTAACAGTAGCAAAGGAAGACAAAAATGGCATACTAGCAGATGTCTTGGGCATCGGACCTGGAATGGCCTGGGTAACATTCCCGAGGAATATGCGTCCTTTCAGAAGAAGCGGAGTGGTCTTCCTAACCTGCTGACCCACACCTCCGGGAAGCGCGAGCGGCGGTGGCGCGGCTTGTTTCTTCAAGATAGAATTACTCTTACCCATCTTCCCCTTGCCGTTCTGCTGCTGCGGCAGTGCCTCCTTGCAGCACAGGATAATCTTCTCGAAGAGAAACACATGATACTCGCGGTCGACGTCGGACTTGGTCACGATGAAGATATCATCAAGGAGGAGCTCGCCAAAGTTCTCGAGATGATGGCCCTTCCAGTCATCAATGCGCGACTGGAGGCTCTTGACGGTCATTTCGTTCTCCGCTCGCCTCTGTGCCTCGTTGATCTTGTCCGTGATGCGCTTAGCTGCCTCCGAACCTTTCTTGAGTTCGTCAAAATGTTGACAATTGGAGTTGTTGCATGCTTTGATTAGGGACTAAGTGAAAATAAATTAGGTAATTAGGATTTTGCAACAACTGACAGCACACTCACATCAAGTAAAAGGGGGTATTTGCACACGCGCTGGATCGGCTTGATTAGGAAAGCTGGTAGTTCGCCCTTGACGTTGATCAAGTTGTTCAGTGCCTGTTGACATGTGTTTGGTCAGTTCGGTTCAGTTCAGTAGGTCGAAGCGAAAGGGGTGTCGAAATGGAAGGTCGCCAGGGTGGCTTGGGACCTAAAACGTGTGTGACGGCGACTTACATTGAGTTTTTGCTCGTGCTCGAGCATGAGCTCTGAAGCACTGGTATAATTGGCGCAATAAGGCTCATAAACGACGAATTCGTCTTCCTATTGTTCCCAAAGTGTGGATGGGGCTGTGAGGACAATAACAAGGCCATAACAAGGACGGACGCACATTTTCCAGGAACAGCTGGCCCCAACGCTGATTTTGCCACGGCAATTCTGCTGTGCTTTCAAAGCGGATGAGAAACTTGCGCTGAAAGTTGAGAAGTTTGTTCAGATTTGGGAACAAGAGGTGTATCGTGTCTTGATCTATGATGTTGCCTTGTGACAGGGCATTGGAATATTTCTGTAAAGTGAACAGTAAGATGGTTGTTCCTGCCAATGATTAGAGTGATACGGACCTGCATGATTTCTAGATCCTGAACATACTTGCGCTCGGTCTCGACCATTTCGCGAATGATATTGTTGCGGGCTGTTTCCTGAGCATTTGCAGGAACAGTAGGTGATTCTGATGCTGACGAGTCGTAGCTGTCGTCAGCATGCGATGATGCGGTGGGGCTTGGTGGCTCGAACGCATCTTGTGGAAGGTGATCCACGATGGCGGTGACGGTATTGATGACCTAAGTTGACTGGTGAGCTTGTTAGAGCCAGACACGAAAGAGCAAGGACCCACCTTGACGAGGCCATCGGTGGAATTGCGGTCCCAGAGATCGGTGACGGTGAATTCCTCGCAGCCAGGGATGGCCTGTGTGACCTTGTTTGTGCGGATGCGCATGGCAAAGAGGGCAATTGCGCGTTTCTTTGGCTTGTCTGGGTTCGCGTCATACTCGTCCTGGTTGAAGGTGGAGTTGTTTATTTTGGAGAAACCCTGGTCAGGGGGGAGACAGTCGAAGATGTAACAGAGGGGGATGCCAAATGAGAAGAGGTCCCAGAGCTGGGAGACTGGATCAGTGGACTGGCGGGCGCCTGCGGTGTTGGCGAGGGAAAAATAGTAGTGGAAA
The DNA here is from genome assembly GCA_017657275.1 of Termitomyces sp. T108. Lineage (NCBI taxonomy): Eukaryota > Fungi > Basidiomycota > Agaricomycetes > Agaricales > Lyophyllaceae > Termitomyces > Termitomyces sp. T108. The sequence goes on along the minus strand of JAGGAU010008338.1, from coordinate 19,211 downwards.
CCGCGGATACGCATGAGGCGGGCACGGAGAGAGGAGCATTGCTGGTAAAGAGACGAAGCGGCGGCTTTGTTGAGAAGAGTGTTGTTTGCTACGGGAATGTCGATTTGGATGCCCGCGCTGGCGACGATGGATTTTTTGCGGCCTGCGACAGAAGCCATGGTCAAGGCGAGAGCGAGCCAGTCGACGTTGTCCTTGAGATTCAGGCAATCGCCAGTTCAGACTCCGACTCGATCACTTCTTATTCACCCTGATCCCATATGTCTATTGTTTTGTCCCTCACGTTTATGGCAATCCTGCGAAGCTCGTCACGTTCCTGAGAAACTCAATCTCCACTCCGCTCAGCCGGCACATGGTTCATCCACTCACACCCTTTCCGATTGACGTACATAATCCTAGCTCTTCCTTCCTAGACATGAGCATATGCTCCCCTTGCAATGCACTTTTACTACGTTGATCATCAGTCTTGTCCTGCCTCCTGCCGGCTGCTACAAACCTATGAAACAACCCAGCATCATTCTAATCAACATTGAGCACGCAAAACACTCAACCGCAATCATTACCGTCCATCACCACAACAACCATTTTCAAGTCTTGACCGTGACCCTTTCAAAACACACCCTAAAACGTTCGTCGCGCGCATGCGGCTGCCAGCTCGAGCCTGGTAAAATTTTCCCTTTTTTTTTTCTCTTCATCCTTCTTCCTCTTCTAACCGGCCGCCGCCCACCCATCGAGGCGGATGCAATCAGTGCACTCGCCGAGTCACCGACGGGATGCGTCGCGGCTACGATCACGATCATCCCCATCCTTCCGGTCCCCGATTTCCGAACCCGAGCCCGAACACCCCCACCAACCACCGACATGATCAGGGCACTGCTTTCTCCGTATGCGTCATAGCCCCCCGACAGGTCCTTCATTCATAGATAAGATTCGACAAACATTGACTTTCTCTTTCCAAACCAGTGGGTGGCGACAGCCACTCCGATGTGCTCGGCTTCATAGCCACATATCCCCATTCTTGACTCGCTTTCGGAGGAATCAAAGAGACATGTTTATCGACTGCTAAATGACTGCTGTTGCGGTGTTCGGGACAGCGATTAGATTCATGGTAACCTAGTTGGTCGGCATATGTGTGAATTCACATTTGGAGTAAATTGTTGGTTGTCAGTATGCCACGAATCCTTCTGGCAAGTCCCATCTATTTGCGTTCACTCCCAAAAGTAATCCAAGACCCTTGAAAAAATTTCGGCCCAGCGTTGATTACGCATGATACTATGGACATATACGTACAATGGGTTCCGGCTCGAGGTCATGACATCAAGAACTGCTTGCGCTATAAATTCACTGGCATCTATGTATCCATGATATATTAACGTGGAAGGACGCAAATCACCCTGTCATTTCCTTCCAAATATGAATATCATTCTATATACGTACCGATTCTTTCGTGGGACACATCCTCATATCCAAGCCAGTCTCTCTGTCACTGGTCCCAGACAAGGTTCTCGAACCATTTTCATGAATACACAACCCGCTTCGAGTACGAGATCGGAAGTACCATCGAACGAGCCCGACGAGCCCGCGTCTATCAATAGGCTACTCGCGAGCCATCGAAGAAATCTATTGTTCGTCTACACCGTACTCGGAATTACTGAACAGGATACTTAATTTGGAGTGTAGCGGGCGGCCGTGTACTCTGCAACAACTCTTTGTTCGTTTACGGTGCGTTCGGAATCACGCCAAGGGGATCTACGCAGGTGGGTCTAATACCCTAGGAGCTAGTCAAGGCGTTTGAACCCCGAGCTGTGTTAAGTGCAAGCTTGCATCACCCCTTCTCCCAATCTTTGTGCGTCTGGTTCTGATCGCCTGGGCTTCTTTTACTGCTTTAGACTATCATGTGATGTCATGTGCTGGTTGATACCCGATGTGAAAATATTGGATGGAATATTCTGGATAAGAAATTCGTACTACTTCGAGTATAGTCGCTCAGAGGAGGCAGGGATAATGGAAATACGACTCGGGCATTCTGGTTTCGAGTCAGCATAGTCTTCCAACAAACCTATCAAATTTTGACATCCTCTGTGACCATTGATGAAAAAGACTACGGACACTGCGTCTCATCTAAGGCAGTGTTAAGGGACGAGTCGATGTGCAGCTTCCCTTCTGATTTACTATTGATGGTGTACATAACAAGTAGACATACACTAGTAGCTGCGACAGAAGTGCTGTCAAAAATATATGTGAAATTATCGAAGGCCTTCCATCATATGAACAGATAAAATGGTCGAGTCTTGCTTCTGATTCTCGTCTCTATGATACTCCACATTACCATACTTCTGGGGTATACATAGACCAGATATACTCCTGCAAAGGAACCACCATGCATCTCGTAGATGTCATTCTCGATAATCATACTCTATGATATCATGATCAAAGATTCTCAAATCAATCTTTCGACAAGCCAGCGCCCAGAAAAGCCCTGGAAAAATACACGCCCCAAATCTAAAGGCACAACTCTAACACTACATCATATATCAGAAAACCAATGCCCAGCATCCATACAGTCCTGTGCGCAAACTGGTTCAACAACACGCAGGATCTTCGGCGGGAGCACATGAGAGCGGGAGGGTGTCAGACGACCACAAGCCACGGGATGTGGGCGGTCCGTCCGATGCACACCGTACCAAGTACATATCCTGATCCCCTCGCCCATTCAAAATCCCGAATTTACGGGTGTCAGATGGATTCTGAAACGTGCACATGTACAGCAACGGAGTACTGAATATCCCCCCTCTTCCGTTTCGGAATCTGCTGCGCGCCCATCCGCGCGTTCCAGCCATCCCCGGCTCATCATGGTTGCGGGGAAGTTTCGGGGCAGGGGACCCACAGGCTCGATTACCGATACGTGTCCCCCCTGACTGTTTTTCCTCCGTGATGTGTGTGTCCGGCCACGTGTGTCTGTGTGTCCAGCGGTATGCCAAGTATGGAAACGCTGGCCGGTAAAGAGAGGCCAGGGGTAGCATTACACATGAGGTAATCTGCCGGGAAGCGAATTGAGCTCGATATGTACGGTGGTACAGTAGTGTGCGTTGGTAGTGAAGAACGCTGATGCGAACCTGATATGCTAGATGTGTTAACGCTTGAACAATCAATCTTTGGTAGAATAGAATTCAATGTGGGGCACGGGGCGCAGTAGACATAAGGACACATTAACGCCGTAGGTAAATCAGCCATCGGGAGTATGCAAGTTGGTAGTGAAGCGTGCTGATACGAGCCTAACATGTTTAACGCTTGAACGATCAATCTTTGGATGATGTGAAGAAGATAACTGTAGAGCACGGTTCGCAGGAGAGCACTTGAGATCATACAAGAATTTTAACAAAGGAGTATGCAAGTTGGTTGTGAAGCGTGCTGATACGAGCCTAATATGCTATATGTATCAACGCTTGAGTAAAAATCAATCTTTGAATCATTTTGAAGAAGATAACTGTGGAGCATGAAGCGCAGGAGGAGTACTTGGGATGACACAGGGATTTCAACGCCATAGGAGATCAGGCACGCGGGATTTTGCTAGGGGGCGGTGAACAGAGATGGGTACATATGCTGTGTTGCATTGCACAGCAACGAGATGTATTGATGCGGGCCCAAAAGTTGGATGATTGCATAGCTGAGATGCGGACCTAGTCTGACACGAAGGAGATATGCTCATGGGCATAGCGCGTTTTATGACAGTGATCAAAAAGTCTGAGCTATAATGCCATAGGAGCATTTGAAGCGTGCTAGTACGGGGTCTAAAATCTAAGGTTCTGTAGTTGGGGATGCCAGCCATGGTGAGTACGCGGGGGTTGTGGGTAAGCGAATTGGGTAGGGATTCTTGCGCTGGATTCAAGGGTACTGGTTCGTGTTTCGAAGGTCGATTCACGAGTGATTGGATCGATTCAAGAACTTAGAACGCATTCAGGAGACTTTTACAGCGCGTCAAATAAGATTGAGGTTGGCAGGACAGAGATATATTGACGCATACAAGGATAGGTCAAATTTTCGCCATCGACATTGACAATTTAGCCGTTGCGAGAAATAGAATTTTCCTTTTTTTTGAGTCTCGGATCTCAAGGGAATACATGCTCCCCTAAATGTTGCATTGTAAAAAGCTATGTATGGCTTTTGAGAGACTTAATGCTTGGAAATCGAAGAAGATTATGGCTAGACCAAAAAGAGACAGAGTTAACAAGAATTGGTACCCCTTACAGTAAGAGCCGTAGTGTAATGCGAGGGCGAGGATAAAAGAACGGCCACGTCAAGAATTCATATTTCTGGACCAACTCTATCGCAGGTTTAAGTTGGAGCAGTATGGGAAATTTGACACGAGCCCTCATTAGACGCGAGTGTAATATGTCATGCCAAGCGTAGTCAGGGGTCGCATGGAACAATCTCGGGGTATAGTTATTCATGAGTTCCTGGGGGCTTTGGAGCCTCTTCGGAAAGCCTCGTAAAGCATGTTCAACACTGTAAACAAGAACGGCATGTCATCCTCGGCCTCAGAGAACCCAGGAAACCAGGAAAGCGGCAACCATATAGAGAACGTTTGTCTGTCGAGCCGCTGCTGCCGTCGAAGTACAAATCTTCCATTTGACGTTTTTAGGAGGGGAAATAAAGGAACTCGTTGCGACTTTTCCTATTTGGATCTATTTATATCAGAGCCCTCGAATTCCCCTCCCGACCTTTTCTACGATTTTTCCCCTACTGTCAAGACCTTATCAATTGTCCCTATTGGATAAAGCAAAAGATGGAGGCTTTCGAGTATGTATGTACATAGATAGCAAGTTCTGAGGGGATGGTAAATTAAAACTCCGGTTGAACGAATTGCGTGTGAAGATTTGTGACCTGTTGTTTGGAGGCAGGACTCCAACCACTGCCAATCTGCAAAATAACAATTTGGAGGGCAAGACCCATGGCACCAGCGCGTTCCTCGATCCGCCATTCTGACCAAAGTAATGAACAACGTCCGTCCGTAGTTGCACAAAATATAGACCTCAATGTCAATCCTGAGCTTTTCCTTGACCCCATGCTGGGCACGCCCCTCGCAATGTACGTCGAAAAAGATGTGCATGACAAGGACACGCTTGTTGAGCTCATCCTGGTGAGTTTGCGATCCCGGATAGATGTATACCAATTTGTGGCGTCGTTGAGTCTCATTTGTCGCCACAATGAAAAGTCTTATGTCTCCTGTAGAAATACGGTGGGACAGTCTCACCAGGTTATAGTGGCGTTCCATACATCCTAGGTGCGTCAGCGGTTTCCCAGGGCGTTCGGACAAGTGTGGAAGGAGTTTACAGTCGATCCGTACAAGGTTTCCGGGCAGAATTTATGGCGACAATACGCAGGCAAGAAGGGCAAAATTGTCCTTGACTCGCGTTGGGTGCACGAATGCATCAAAGTCAATGCGCTGCAGACATTCCACACCAATTGGGCAGGCTGTAAAGTTGCCGGTAATGAAGTGTATGTGCGCCTCTGCTGTACTACCGCGGTGCATCTGTTTATTGACTCCGTAGTATGACACCCGTCGCAGAGCCCCAGTCCGTTCCTGCGCCCGTATCTGCACCTCCACCACCCGTGGCGTCCACCCCAACAGAAATTGAAACACGGAGCACCACTCGAAAACGTACACGTACCAGCGAAACAGACCCTGTATCCCGCCAAGTCCAGCCAACAGCACCATCATCAGCAGCTCCACCACCACCACCACCACCACCACAGCACGCGATCCATGCACACACACAGGTCATAACACCCATGACTGTCAGCTCCCTCGTCGAAGCGCACAACAGCTATCCATATCACCCCGTTTACGACCCGGCCATGCATCCGCCGCGGCCCATGGCGCCCGCCTCAGCAGCTCCTCAGACTTGGCAGGCCTCTGACGCGATCGCACCCCAACAGACGCGTCTTGATCAGCCGCCCATGGCATCGCTTCTGCCGCCTGGACAATATCCTGACGATGGGTGGGAGCGATACAGTCAACCTCCGCATCCTGCAGACCCGATGGGCGCGCCGCCAGGGGTGTATTATCGGTATCGTGAGGATCAGACCGCGTGGACCGCCGGTGCTCACGCGTATTACGATCCATCCGCAGTATGTTCCTATAGAATGTCTATGTCTTCGATAATTTGATTGACGGGCAAAAAGTATGAGCAGGCATATCAACAACAACAATATATTGAAGAACCATCTACAGCTGGCAATGCCACTGCTGGCCCGTCAAGTGCTCCGTCTGCCGATCCCCTCAATCACGACATTTTCCGTATACGCCGATCCGAGACACCGCCGACAGAGAAGAGGGGTCGTAAACGAACACGAGCACAGGTATATTTTCTCATAGGCACCTTGTCGAGCCAGTTCAATATATCTCGGACAGCCTACACCTGCAACTCCAGCTGCCGCTTTAGTCGTTAACAAAAACCCACCAGCAAGGTCTCCCACTCCACCTTCGCGTGTCATCAAAAGTACATATGGCGGGAACCTATTCACGTCAGACGACGTGTTATACCTGAAGAAGTACATTGATTATTGTCAGGAGCAAGGCTTAGTTCTCAGGTAGTGTCACTCGCTTACTGGAATTCTGGGGTATAAGTGACATCATCATTGTCACGACAGTCTTCGCGAAATCTGCGAGCGCATTGCTGTCAAGGTCAGTATTGAATTTTCCCATCTTCGCTGTCACTTAAATTTAGAACACCAACAACAATACTTGTACCATACTTAGGCTCCTCATCACACGTTAGTGGCATCTATATTTTTCAAAGATTAACACTGACAGATCCCTTCTCACCGAAGGTTCTACTCATGGCGCCGTTATTGCAACAAACATCAGATTCGGCTTGGTGGATACGTGATGAACCTCGACCGCTCAGAATCACCCGTTTTGGAAGATGATCAAGAGATCGAAGAAGAGGGGATGATTCACTCGGGACCGGCAGCACCAATGACGACGCCCTCACAACGTATTGATCCCAATCTGTCGAGAAACAGGTCGCCGACGCCACCGCGCGCGCTCTTTAGGAGTACAACAGGCAAAGGCGTGGCGTTTACAGATGAAGACGTTAAATTTTTACGGCGTTTCATGGAATATCGGAAGTACGTCAAAATTTTCTGTTCTCGCCTGTTTTGCTAGATGGGAGGGTGTAAAATGATTGTGGGGCTGTGATGTTGATTCCTTGCCTCTTTCAGATCCCAGGGCCGACTAGATATGGTTGTGTTCTGGAAAGACGTAGCGACCAAGGTTCGTTATGGGTGTTTTTAGCGGTAACAATGCAATGTCCATATCAATCTATTAGGCCCCCCATCACTCTCGTGCATCATGGATGAAGTTCTGGCGACGGCATAAACATGAATTCAACGCAGATGAGACTACGGAGCCGCCACCTCCTGCGCCTGAGAAAAAGATGCGCTACAGTCGAGAGGATGACATTCTCCTCGCGCGGTACTTTGCTCAAAAGCCGGAAGGTACTTCGGACAAGATATTTCAGAACTTTGGGAGGATGGTATGTGTATTATGTTCTGTTTCATCTGTCATTACTAATTCTGCTTGTTTTCTTCTCTGATCGATTTTCTAGTACCCACATCACCCGTGGAAGGGGTGGCAGGAGCACCACCGGATACATAAAGCCAAGATCGACCATTATATACAGATGTTGGCGAATGGAGAGAATATAGACGTAGTTACAGCATCAGGTCCATAGCGACCATAGACAATTAGAAACATACATACATAGAATTATACATGGGTTTGACAAATAACAGTCCGCTAGTACCAGGTGTCCATCATCGCTCTGACTGCCAATGAATATGATACTCAACTTGATTAACTCGATTGGTCTGAAAGAGGATATGGTCTCAGACGATGGTTTAACCCTTTTTTGAGGGGGATGAGGAATCTTCGGAAGCGATGAAGGTGGTTGTCGGCTTGTCGGCTTGTCATCAAATCAGGCTAGATTATCTAAATCTAATAGATAAGATGTACGTATGGACACCGGCAGGCTCCAGCTGTGGGTAGACTTTATCTCCTTTGACTGTCACAGAGCGCTGTACGACATCGCTACGTACCATTCTCCGAACTTATACCAAGAAATGCTGGAGTACCTTACTCAACAACAAATCGATCAGGTGTGTCATTTTACATGAGTTGTTCGAGTGGACTAGCTCACAATCAATCCTGCACAGTTCCATCAGAAAGGGTGAGTTTCGTATATATCAGATGCGCCATCCCGCAGACTTCAGGGTGCCGTGGATGCTTCTGGGCGGTGTTGGTGGAATGGAAGCTCAGTCGTTGACACGGATGTATTTCAACTAGGTATTTGCTCGTCCCTGGGTTCTTGGATTCGAATCAAACGGACAAGCTCCTGGTACGAGCGAAACAGCTTCTGGATGAATTTAGTTTGGATGATCATCCATTGGTGCGTATGATCCCTCCTTTATGGAATTAGGGTGAGTGCTGACACTGTCGTACGATGTGTTGGTTCAATTGCGTATGATTGATCAGACGAAGTTTACGACGAGTGACAGAAATCATGTTGGGGATGACTATTTCTTGAATTCCGGAGATAAGATGTTGGTAACCCCTTATCAATTGACTCCACCGTGGGGGGGAACCGAAAGTTTGCGTTTTGCTGATAAAAACTCAGCCGATATTTCCTCGATGAGGATGCGGTCGATAAGAATGGGAAGCTGACGAGAGAGAAGTCAAAGGCTGTGAATAAGATTGGGCATGGTGATGCTCCTCTTGGTAAAAACGAGTTTTCTGCATCTTGACTCTTTCTCTGCTTGATAGCACTACACGAGTTGGATCCTGTCTTCCGAAAGGTCACGCTCGAAAATGAGAGACTAAAAAGTTTGGTGAAGGACCTCAAGTTTCATCGAGATCCGGTTGGTGAGTTAGCGATGGTCGCGAAAAAGAGGGGTCACTGTACTTTGCAGCTCTTCAATCAATGGTGATAACAAAGCAAACTCAGATCGGAGGCGCAGGTAACTTTTACTATCAAATATATCATAATTTCTTGACATACAAATGTGCTTCATAAAAGTGCCAGAGCACAATGATTCGTAAGTCGCCGACTTCCTTTCTGAATATGGTTAGACCCTTTGAAAAACATGGGCCCGCCGGCTGTAGTACATTCCTTGTGAGTGATGGGTCTTCTTCGACACGTCTGTCATATCCTAACTACTTAACGCTTATAGTACACTGATCCTCCAACCGCACTTGGGTTTTGGATCGCACTGGAGAAATGCACGTCCGAGAATGGTGCCCTTTCCTTCCTTCCCGGATCACATCTTACGACTCCAATCACGAAACGATTTGTGCGATTACCAGAGGGGGGCACGGGATTTGAGCAATTATTTCCGTCCAATGTCGAGATACCTCGACAGACTGGAAAGTACATCTTGGAAGCATGTAACCCAGGTACGATAACTATCCTCTATGTCAGTCCGCGAGGCTGTCGAACCTTTCACAGGAGACCTTGTCTTGATCCATGGCTCGGTGTTACACAAGTCCGAACGCAACACCAGCCCTAACACACGATTCGCGTATACTTTCCACATGATTGACTCACCTCCGTATGCATTGTACGACCACAAGAACTGGTTGCAGCCGACGCCAGCGATGCCGTTCTCACATATACTGGATACTTCTAATAGAGTAGTCGAGATGTAGATTGTTATCCGTGTAGCGCGGTTTATCTGTAACTGAAAAGTTTTTTTGACTCCCGTCAATGGTGTTGGGAGATTTCGTAAGTATTGCCACTGCATATGTCGTCCATACCTCTGCTGCGTGTCCCTCGGCATGCAGGAGCTTAAGTTACGACTGGCAACTGGGCATGATGTAAGCATGCCATATTTTCCTTCGCTAATTGCCCGAACAAAGTTTCGACCCACCTGATATATAGGTTACACCGGTTCACGGTCAACAGAGTTTCGCTGGAGTAACATCTCTGTCTCGGACCACTATGTTCTGGACTGCCTCTATCCCGCCCCCTCTCCCTCCTCGACAATCACTCGCACAGAGCCCCGGCGACCTCCTCATCGAGATTGCACTAGCTCTGGAGTCTCAGGCAGATATTCTAAGTCTTTGTTTGACCGTGAGTCATGACAAGTTCATTTCATGCTAGTGTTCATCTTGGATCAAGTCTTCACGCATATATTTCCATGTCGCTTCTGTTCTCTACCAATCCGTCATCTTGAAAGACCTCGGACAATGTACTCGAACACTCCTCATGCTTTCACAACGGCCAGTCATTGCGCGACACGTTCGCGAGCTATTCATCAAGCCTAGGCCGAGCTGCGATTGCAAACAGGGTGTCGCCGTTAGTTTGCTAGCGTCAGCTGCCGTGAGAGATACTGCGGCCACCCATCATCTAGACGCTCTCACAAAGTTTGTCTGGGATGCAGATGAGAAGCCATATCATGAGGATATGTGGTTCGCCTTGAGGATGGGGTGAGTGTCGTTGGTCGTCGTAATACTTGACGTAATAACCACATCACTCTTTTCATCCTTAGGTGCCCGCAACTCCGATACATTGGGACTTCTGTTGGAAGGTACCTCCCAGCACACAATAGTCATGTAAGTGTCTATGCTATTTACTTTATCTTTACTTCAAGATACACGACCCGGAGTTGATTTTGTTTTCAAGCTGTTTGACTTCGTCAATCTTACCGGGTTCTCGCTTACTCTGAAGTCCGGCTTTTATGACGCTCACATGGATACATTTTTTGATGGTACGTGTCTTGATTCACTCAGAAGCTCACTCATCTGTATCACACTTTCAGAGGACGACGCGTCATCAAGGCACATGTGGGACATGCTAATCCTTCGATGTCCTAACCTTGAGGAACTCATTATCGAAGGTGTATCGTCACTTCCGACCGATATTCGCACGGTGGTTCATGGCAGATGGCCGAAGCTGCGTAAACTTGTCCTGGGAGATGTTTCTATAGATTGGACAGCTTCGCCCATGGACCCACCCGACAAAAGCCCCTTCATCGCATTTCTAGAAGCTCATAAAGCTTTAGAATGCCTCAGTCTCTCAAAATACAATGTTCTTCCCCAACACCTAAGCAGCATAGACCCCGATTCTCTCCACATTACGTCCTTTACAGGCACGTTACAGCAACTACAGGCTCTTCCCTATCTCCGAACCCATCTTAAGTCCGTAACGTTTCGTGATTCGATGCCGACACGCGAAGTTTCTACACAAGCCATATCTGTACTTTTACAAAGCCTATCGAATCTCACGGAGCTGAAAATATCCTTTATTCTGCATTCAATGTATGACAGCGGTAATTTATTACGCTCGCTCATCCTCGCGTGCCCTCGTCTCCGCCATTTGGATTTGACATGCGGCAACAAGCCCTCGTTTCAAATGGTATGTCCTCGGTCCCATTCTGTGTTTAATAGCCTATCTTGACCTTCATCACAGGACACTTTTTCTAAAACCATTCGCGATTTCCCTAAACTCCAATCGCTCCACCTTACAATTGTCAAATATCCAGGAGACGAGGCTCTTTCCGCTGGCGCTGCACGTATCGCAAAGGCTAATCCCCGCCTCACCAAGTTCAAACTCACATTCATCCCGCCTGCATATCCTCTATCCCTCCCTTTCTCCCTTCCACACCCTCCCTTCCCTCTACCTGCATGCACAACAGGCTCTTTCGAGCTCACGACCGACCGCCATGGCCTCCCACTTTCCCTTTTCGGTTCTGAGCACTTCCGGCTCGTCTGGCCTTGGGGTCTAGGCGTCTTTTCGTCGTCGTGTCGATACGTCAATGACCTCAGGCCGCTCAGTGCTCTGGGACGACGGAAGACAGGGTGTCGTGGTGTACTGGATCTCCTAATGGAACATTCGTCGGCGGGCGAGGAGATGCGGATGATTATGTTTTGTGGCTTGTTGGTGTCGCTTGCGATCTGGGGTTTCTTGGTGCATCGGACAACCGGCGGTAACGCTGATGAGGTGATGCGGGTTGTGCAAATTCAGAGGCCACCCACGGTGCAGGGTGTGTTAAGTTTTTCCCCTGTGGTGAGGATGAGAGCAACGGCGTGAATTGATCTATGACGTTAATCTTTCTCGACATGGTTGTTTGTTTTGTAATTGTTTTCGGTGTACTACTACATGTACGGATGTCCTGGCTCATCATCTATTGTCTACCTTACTGTACTTCTTGAATGGACTTGTATTTTTAGAAGGTGTCACGAAGCCAATAGATGGTTAATCTCATGGTAATTTTAGTCATCACTCTCCCTGATCATGTGCAGGCAGACCGTGGTACATAGATTGGATTGATTTACAAATTTGCCAACAGTCCGATAATATTTCGTTCATGTCACGGATTTTTTAGAAGTTCAATTGGGTCGACTGTAATACAAATTTGGCACATTTGTGCACTTTCCCTTTATGATCGACCACTCATCTCAGGGTGATTTTCTCGGTCTGTGCACTTCAGGAGAGCTCCGAACTCTATAATGGAGTACCTCACATGTTGCGATCTAGTCGGTACGCCACCCATTTGAAACCGTGCCTGATTTCTTGTTATCATCCTTATCACTTTTCATTTGTCACACCTACAATGGAACTAGAAAACATATATACTAGCCTACACCCTCACTACACTACAGACTGAGGGTAAGCCCAAAATACAAATACTTACTACGATACGAATCTTTACTCACTGTACCATAGATGGAGACCGAGGAGTCTGTTTGTGATCTAGGTATTGAAGTCAATCACTTCTATTCTTCTTTTTTTTTTAATCAAATTTTATTACGCGCTCGACCTATTGGTCATGGTGCGCGACTCTACGGTAGGACTACTAAGGTGCTACAAGAGCCGTGTGATTCCACACCCCCCCGCATACGCGGAGAATGAGTGGGCCGACTTATCCGAAGTCGTTTTAGGACACGCTCCCCTAATAATCCCAGAATACATCGGTGAGGGTTTGCGTGTGTTTCGAGGCGACGTTTGACCGTTCGCTGAGGGCGAGCGGCGGGGCCGAGCTGCGTGGCAATGTGCCCAACCCGGCGGGAGGAAGTAATGTAAGGGTGGGGAATGGGGGTATGCCGGAGCCGACATTAATAGTGTGTGTATAGTAAGATGGAATAGTGAACTTCTACTCTACGGACCGAGGATAGAGACTTACACGATGGCTAATCAACATATGTCTGATTCACGTGCTATGTCCGATATTTTCTAACTTGAGAAATGTCAGTATGGGCGAGCTGCTTTCTGAAGACTACGTCTTGTACACGGACCGCACCATCAGAACAAGCCGCCTCGTCAAGCAAACAAGGCGGCGCACGTGTCAGACCAGACGGCATTTTTTCAGGAAGGGATCCGTCAGGGGAAGCGCTGATGAGTCCATTGTCAATGGCCAATGCAATGATGATAGTTGTGAGTGCGGACTCCATCTGAGCAAATACAAGTATTAAGATGATTCCTAAGGCAATGTTACCAGAAAATGACTTGCAGGTTGTAAGCGGACAAAAGAAACCAGCTGGGGTGACGCGCTGTCGGAAGTCGGTACAAGCCAGAAATAATGAACACATACGAGTAGAGCAGGTGGTTGCACTGGAGACTCAAGATCTGACTGTGTAATTTTATGTCATCTGGGCCAATCCGCTCAATCGAAGTTTATCAGTAAGTCTATGCCGTCCCGACTCGCTTCTACGATCAAGCATCCAGAGAAGTATTAAGATGGCTAGATTGCATGGTACAGGTTGACTGTTTCCCATGAGACCATCACTCGTTTCCAAACATTTCCTGTTGCATGCATGACGTTACCAGCATTCTACGTCAATTTTTAATCGCAGGGAACTTAAACCCGGACTAGAATTGCGACCGATTGCACCGTGCGACTTGTACGTGAAGAATACAAGCTGTCCCTTAAGAGCTCATGAGGCTCTAGAAGAAAATTTGTCACGATTGAGCCCCTCAATGCTTGCCCCCGTGCTTTGTGGAACCACTTCCTGATTTTACACTAAGAATACAGCGCCGACGAGACGTAATCTGTTTCTACTATAGCTTCACGTTGAATCAAGATCGGATTCCCTGCATTCTTCCTTTCCTCTGGTACTTTTTTTGGTGTGATACAAATAGATGCAGTGACTGGTCTGATTCCGCCCATTGATGTTGCACGCATCAAGTCCGAGTCCACTCAACACCCTTGGGTTCATATGGACTGAGATGTTGGTATATTATTACCACAATTTCATAACGTACAACTGACATCCACCCTGCGGACTGGGTCAGATACAATGTCTGATATCTATCTTACATTCAGTTCCAATACACACGGTGATTTTGACAAACAAAACGTTAACTTGCCACTGTGCTTGATACCTTCACTAGGATGCCACCCATGCTTTCTTGTTGCCATCTTTGTTCCACTTGTACTAGGGAAATGAGTGGCAGTTATCCGGTCATATAGCAATTTCATATACTAAACCCTTGAAAGTACAAGGACAAGTGCACGATGCGGCTATAGGAAATAAAAGGCTAAGCATATGAACATGCTCTCGCCGCCCATTGCTCCCTGACTCCCCCTCAATAATAGCGCACCTCCCAACTGCCATGTTTGTGCAGTAGTGGTTGACTAGTGCTCCAAATTTGCGGTGCATCTACCAAAGTAAGATACATTATTACTTAAATTGGCAGGTTCTATAATTGCTTCTCGGCACTGATCCTTCTTTGTGTTAGTGCTCGTATGCCCGCAATGATGATACCATGAGGTCCATCGACTGCATCACATTCAGCTGTTCAAAATCACTTGATCTATTCATTTTCCTGTAACCTATACAGGGATGTTAGAGATGGACTTGCTTAACCAACGGTCAACACTACGTCATCTGGAAGATTACGCGCGACTTTCCTTTTTCGGTTACCTCTCACTTATTTTTTTATTTCCCCTAGGAGGCTCCTAGCCACGATCGGTATTTGCTAGTCTTTGGTTTCTTTTTATTTTATCTATCGATAAACAAATAGCCACCCTCAGTCAAGCAACATATATTGGTGTGACTGAGGGTGAGGCTCATTTTACTTACATATCTCGTACGACGTACTCATTACCACCTGTAGACTTACTGTATCGCTCTACAGGTAATATATCAGTCAAGCAACATATATTGGTGTGACTGAGGACTTACTGTATCGCTCTACAAGGGACAATAGTTGAAGAAGTCAATGAGTGTGAGCTTTGTTGAAGGTGGACTTGCATGTCATTTTATATATTCAGACTCTATTGAAGAACATTCCAAACACTTGAGGAGGAAGAATATGCTCTACCTCAAGTGAAAGAATGTGAACTCTATGCTCCTAGCATAGATTTCTGTGGACACTTTATTGATCACAAAGGTTGTCAGAATTCTAGACCACGAGTCTCAGACTTAAGAACAATATTAAGTATTGATTCTGCAGCACAGTCAATAAGTATGTAAGGCATATTGAAAACATAGGTTGCCCACCTGTCAGGTTCCGCTGACCACGGGGGCTCAGACCACTGGGCAAATCCTTACTTGGCACGCATGAAGTCTACACGCACAACTGAAGGGTGGGCGTGGCAGTATGGACCAGGACTAAGGGGATGAGGGTGAGAGTGGAGGGACTGAGACTGGTCCAGGAGACGGTCGAGGGAGCTCCGGGGTCTGGGGACGAGCTCCGGGGCTTGGTACAAGTCCCAGAAGCAAGTGAGTAGATGGCCGGGGCTCGGGCATGGGACTCGCTAAGTCCTGGGGCTGGAGAAAGATGGAGGGAGGGCAAGAGAGTTGAGACTAGAGGAGAGAAGAGATGAGAGGCGAGATGGAGAAAAAAGAAGGAGAAAGATGGAGAGAAACTTAGAGAGGAAGACCGGAGATGGAAAGCAAATAGATTGAGACAAGGCAAGACAAGTGATAAGGTAAGAAGGAAACAAGTCGAGTTGAGTAAGAGATAAGGAAGAAACAGAGAAGTGATAAGGGAAGTAGACTGGGACAATAACTGGCAAACTAGAGACTGGGGAATGGGCAATATCAACACTAACTCTACCAGATGCTACACTACTACTTTATATACAAGGGGCAGGCGTGCTCCAGGGCTTAGGCCTGGACTCTGTGGTGAGTTGCGAGGCAGGGGTCCTTGTTGGAGCCCAGGGTTTGTGCAAGGCGTACCGGGGCTCTTGCTGAAGCCTGGGGACCATGCAAGGGCGCAGTGGATGTCAGTGGCGTAAAGGAAACTCACAAAGGAGAGGCCTTGCTTTGGGAGCACGGGAGGTATGGACAATGTGGGGAGGTGAGGAGTCGACCAAAGAGGAGTTGCGGGGCGTGGGGCTCAGGCCAGGTGGTGCGTGTCGCAACAGTTGCCTGATTTGGAAGGAAGGGTGTTGAGGTCTGCCGGTGATGGGCCGGGGATTGCTGGACAAGCGCTGATGGTGGCGGCGGTGGCCAGGGATTGCTGGGGCAGGCGCTGATGGTGATGTGGGCATCCGGGGTTTGCCGGGGTCAGCACTGATGTGGCGTGCATGGGCGGTGATGGGTGTTGATGGCCGCTGGAGGGGGCTGGTCCGGGCCCAGGGTTTATGGAGCTGACCCAGTGAGGTTGAGGGTACCGGGGCCAAGGCTGGGTACCAGCGGTGGCGGGCAGTGGTGGCGGATTGTGACACCACCCTCAGTCCAATATAAGTGACTGAGGGTGCTGTATATGATGGGTCATTCATATATATGTAAATGTAGATGATGGGACATTGTTTATAGGGTGGTGGATAGATAATGAGTGGCTGGCACAATGCAATGGTGGCCCTGTGTGATATGTGTGATGTGTGTGTGTGTGGTGACATCATGTTGTCAAGTCCAACACTCCTCCTCACCACAGACACACTCCCCCTTCCATGAAATCACGGTTGTCCCAATGGAGACTGAGTTGTGGGCAAAGGTATTTGAAGGCAGGGGCTGCCAAAGCCTTTGTGAAAATGTTGGCATTGTTCTCTTTGGAAGGGATTTGATGTAGCATCATCTCTCCAGATTGTACATGCTCCCAGAGAAAATGGTATTTTATGTTGATGTGTTTGATGCAAGCGTGCAAGAGACAGTCCTTGGATAGTGCAATTGCAGCATTGTTATTGCAGGATATCCTTCTAGGATGGGAGGTAGAGTCAAAACTGATGCCCTTGAGTAGCACTCAAAGCCAGATGCATTCTTGGGCACTCTCAAATGCCATCATGTACTCAGCCTCACTGTAAGGGCAACCTCTGGAGGTTGCAGCTAAATCATGCAACTGGCAGAGGGAATTCTGAAGTGTATTAGAATGGTATGGTATGATAGGAATGTAGCTAATCATCTGGCAGAGGGGAATCCAAAGTGAACAAGTCTAAGGACCCCTCTGCCAGGGGGCAGCACATAATGCAGGCATGGGAACATGGAAAAGTACTGTACAGCATGACTGCACCTAAACACTAACCCCAGAACAGGTCTGGAGATCTCTGGATAATCTCAAAGCTGTTCTGGAGCTGTCCTGGGGGTCATCTGAGGGTCATAGAAGCCTCAAAAGGGAGGTCCCCTGACATCACCCCCCCTCTTGTGTGTGGCAACTCAATGTGCAGTTATATGAGGTTGTGGACTGCCAGGTCGGTTGAAGAGACAGGGTAGATGCCCTAGATGGCCCAGGGTGCATGCAGTGGAACTTTTAGACAAGGGCAGTGATAGCATCACATTTACCCTATTTTTGAAATTTATACTTGAGTCCAGTACTCAATAATTGCTAAGGATTTAGGCAATAAGAAGTAACAGTTAGTATAATGCAAAAGAACTCAGAACATTCCTGTCAGAAAAAAGATGATTATTCTGGGAATTTGTTGCACTAGTGGTAACAATAGTGGAAAGGGGATGACATGGACAGAAAGTGAACAATGATGCTGGCACTACCAGAGAGACCTGGTTGTGTATGCTGGAGACTTAGACTCTTACTCTCTGAGTGGAAGTTCTTTCTTGTCTATTTCCATGATATGGTACAGTATTTATAGTATCAGTGGTAGCTGGTGGTTGTAAGGGCAACCTCTGGAGGTTGCGGCTAAGTCACACAACTGGCAGAGGAGAATCCAAAGTGTATTAGAATAGTACTATACCATGGGGAATGTAGCTAATTACCTGGCAGAGGGGAATCCAAAGAGAACAAGTCTAAGGACTCCTCTGCCAGAGTGCAGCACATCAGGTGCAGGTGTAGAGGCATGGGAAAGTACTGTACAGCATGACCACACCTAAACCTTAACCCCAGAGGAGGTCCAGAAATCTCTGGACTATTTCTGGACAACTCCAGAGGTCCCAAAATGGAAATAGCTCCAGAACATCCTAAAATAGAAGTCCGGAAATCTCTGGACTGCCCCGGGACAATTCCAGAGGTCCCAAAATGGAAGTCCCCTGACATCACCCCCCCCTAGAGTGCGGCGACTCAATGCGCTGGGGTAGAACAGCTCCTGGATGGCCTGGTCAGTCGGAAATATGGGGTAGATGCCCTGGATAGCCCAGGGTGCATTGGGGTGCATGCGGTGGAACTCCCTAACAAGAGCTGGAGCATGGATGCCATTGGCGGGCTCCCAGGAGATGTTTTTGATACCATAGCCCTTCCACTTGACTTTGTACTGTAGCTTGCGGCGGAATAGGCGGCTGTCCAAAATCTTCTCCACCTCGTACTCCGGGCCTTCAGCAGCAAGAACTGGGGGCAGTGGCGGCGGTGCCTATTGTCCAGGTATGGGGTTGTCTGGGGCGGGCAGGAGCTTGACCACATTGAAGACTGGGTGCAGCTGGCACATTCTGGGAGGTAGGTGGAGGCGGTAAGCTAGGGGGCCCACCTGCTTTTCCACTACGTATGGCCCCAGCTGGCGGTGGGACAGCTTCTTGGAGAGTCATGTAGTGGCGATGTCCGAGCCATCCAGGTAAACACAATCTCCGGGCTTGTACATGGGGGTTGGAAGCCATCTGCAGTCATAGTATTGGGCCATGTTGTCCTTTGCCTTGGTTAGGGCCGCCTTAGCTTCCTCCTGGGCTTCATGCATCCACTCTACAAACTCATTCACGAACTCATTTTCTGATCATTGTCCTGGAGGTTCAAATCCCATCCGGGGGTGGCATCCAGTGTCCAGGAGGAACAGGGAGACCTTGGTGGCAGAGTGAACATGGTTATTGTACTGGAACTCTGCCTCTGGGA
>JAGGAU010008337.1:0-36276 GCA_017657275.1 Termitomyces sp. T108 | reverse complement strand
TTCGACAGATCCTCTTGTCTGGCGTATGGTTCCTTTTCTAAATACAAAACACCCCTGGCCTCGTTCACATGCGAGAACAATAAATAGCCTGAGATTTTGACGTTAATCCTTGAATTCCGTATGATAACCGTTCATCATCTGAACAACTCCCGCTCTCAAAGGATTCTTTGGTTGTTGGTAAGCAATGTAGACATGGGCTATAAGGCGTAACTATACTCGACGCATCTAGGAGGAACTTGGCGTGCCGTATGAAATTAAGCATTACCAACGCGAAGCCAGCCGACTTGCTCCTCCCGAGCTACGGGCTATTCATCCTCTCGGAAAGTCTCCAATTATTACAGATAACACTATCACACTTGCAGAGAGTGGCACTATTATAGGTATGTATGTTCGGCAGCGAATGCAAGCTGACTCTTGGTGTTACTGATTATTTCCCGCCTACCCGAATCAACATTAGAATATCTAATTTCGCGATATGGCCACGGCAAGTTCCAAGCACCAGCATCGGGTCAAGGATACATTGACAATTTGTACTGTTCGTGGCACTTTTCTCTCCCGTGCTTGCTTCTTTGTTTCTCAAACACAGCGTAGATACGCATTATGCGGAAGGGTCCCTGATGCCAACTGTTGTCTCCAAATACATAAATGACAATATCATTGCCAACACTCCTTTTTTCATACGACCTTTCGCATATCTTATCTTCCGCGGTTTCAGTCAGCAATATTTACTGCCTGCGTTTGAAAGGCACTTCACAATGGTGAGAGAATGATTTACACTTTACTTGACACCTGACCTTCCAAAAGATCGAAGACCACCTGAACCGTACTCCGACGGGTTGGTTCGCTGGTGGAGATGAACCAACCGTATGCCCCGTGTTCCTTTAGCATGACACTCAGCTTTAAAGCCTCTCTTTATCAGGCTGCTGATTTCCTCATGGCATTCCCATTGGAAGCCGTCGTTGCTACAGATCCAAACCTCGTCAGGCCCAAAATATTGGAGTATGTCACACAAGTGCACAATCGGTATAGCAGGCATCCGTTTATATTTTCTTTGCATTCGCTGATACTTTTGACTTCTTTACTAGGCCGGCTTATCAAAGGGTAAGCCAATAAACATCATAGGTCTTCTTATTTCTGCCTGAGCTCATTCTCCAGGCCTTGGAAAAGGGTGGAAAATACATATATAGCAAGGGACCTGTCCATGAATGATCCTCGTATTTCAATCATGAAATGCACTAGTATTTTTCATGATATTCTAGAATACAAAGCGTAACAAAGGTATTAGTCACAAGTTACAAGTCTCGCACAGGCCGATAAAGGCGTTCTGGTATTCGTGAGACAGGTGACATTACATGACGCTGAAGACGAGGATCCACATCAAGGCTCGAGTGAGCAGACGAAAATCGAAACTTTGCCCTTGGTTGCGGTGTTGGTATTGACTTGACGCTTCTAAGTGAAAAAGATTTGCATGTTGAGTCAGTAAGTTCATGAACATCGAGGTTCTCGACCCCGTCGTAACATACGGCGGTTTCCAAGCATTGCGGTAACGCGTAAGGCATTTTTGTAAGCAAAAGAAACCGAACGTCTGAAGTTCAATGAGTAACATTTGTATGCATTCGGTCGACTCACCAGAACTCCAGAGAACATAGCACGAAACAGCAAACCGACAAGACAGATTACAGATGACAGAGGGATTTGGAAGAGGTATCCTAACGGTTCTGAATTGACTTGTGAAACCAAGTCAGTATAAATGTTGCTCCCCATAATTCGAAGACAAACTCTGGATGATGTATCGTAAGAGTTTCAGAAATCCGGGGTATGACCAAGAAAAGGCATAGAAGTCGGTAAACAGGTCTGCATTTTGCTGAATCAAGGCCGCAGATACGTTGGCGACCTTCTCTAGTTCCTCGTTTGTCTTCAATGTCAGATTAGAGATTGTGCTAACAAGAGCGTTTGCAGATAGAAGGGCCTCAGTTTGCACTTGATTGAAAAGTCTAGCCTGATGAGTAGAATCTTCTAGTGTATGCGCAAGTTCTGAGCCTATTGCAGATAATTTGACAACAGTCTGTGATGTGTTGTGTTCATGCATGCTGCGCCAAAAAGTCGTACAGGAACGTGCCTGCGTCATACTGTTCAATTCTTGACCCAACAAAGTCCAGTGTTGTTGAACTTGGTTCTAAGTCAACAGGGCGCGTCAGACAAAGAAGAACATTTTCAAAGATAAATTCTACGGTGATGTCGAACGAGGCTTGCGACTGAACGCTAAACTCAGTGAATATCTTGTTGACGTGCTGAAGCAACGATGATTCCAGAATATGAGGCAAAGCACGAAATGCATCGGCATGCTAAGATCCTTAGATGAACGACGATAATGAGAAATAATGAGTGAACCTACTCGGTGATATAGGTCTTGAAGTGATATTGACGTCTGATGAACGATTAGTGCTGTTTAAAACGCTTCAAATAGAGAAAAATACCTGTTCCAAGAACCGAAGAGAATGTTGTTCTTGTTCTTTTTGAAGAAGAGAAACTGTTTCCCTGAATGTATTTAAAGTCTAGATGTTTCGTTCAGTACGCTTTTACGTATCGATTGAAGTAAAAGGTAATTTTGACATGATCAAGATGCGTGTCGAACCATAACTCCCAATGGCCGACACTAGAGTTGATATCGTTGGAGGCGGTACGGATGTGAGATACAACTTCATTCAAGTCCTGAAATATGTGTGAACAATACAACCAAGCCTTCACGATGAATTACACATACGTCAAGGCGGCTTCCCAAAGAATTCATGCTGAGTTCAGTCATCTTTTCTCGCGATATTATGTATTGCAGAAGAGTAACTTGATCAAGGGTAACGTTTCTGTATAAATCACGCGCCATGTCTAGATTAACATCGTTTGATCATCTCATCAAGGTAATATAGATGGATGAGATGGACCGATATCATTCCAGCGTCTGAATGCGAAGCAAAGCTGCGCTATAACGCCTAATGAGCAAAGAAGAAGATAATCAGGAAGTACTTACGAGTTTCACGCAGATAGCCGGAATAGCTCGACCAAAACTGGGCGCTCCGAGAGAGGGCACTAGCAGTGGTCAAGGACTGATGAAAATTCTTGGCATTGGGGTCTTACTCCACACAATCTCCCTGCGATCGTATCACATCAGAGGTCAGATGTTGCAGCTGGGATTCAGCGATAAACGGGACACATTCCAGAGGAACAGAATGATGGGTAGCTGTCGCCAGTTCACAGAGTGTCATTGTTATAGCAGCTTGTCTGAAAGTTCAGAGAAAATACAAGACGGAAGCCGAGAAACTCACCATTAACACGTTCACTCTCATTCATGTCAAGTTCGGCACAGTGGGATTGGATAGATGCAGCAGCTTTTCGAAAGCAATCCGGTTTGCGAGTATAGTCATCCAAAGACCCTGCTGACACGTCTTACTTAACAAGGAATCGATTAAAGAGATGGTCAACCTTGAGCCCACAGAAGGGCACCGATCTCTTCTGGCGTGAGCGCTGCATTTAAGATGGCAGGAATCAGCGAAACGTTTAACTGGCTATATAGTTCGTCGATACTTTGTTGCGAAGATGCGGTCTTCCTACTCCGTATACCAGCAGTTTGTAGAGGAAGCGCACAGATGAACAGAAACGCGACAAGCATTGTCAATAAGATACGACGCGTCGAAGATCTGAAGTCGCACAAATAAATATTGCTGACATCAGTACTTCTTCTCAAGTTCTCAGGATGTCTCGTTCCCCATAATCCTCTGTCATTCAATACAACATCTGGGCTTTATGCCTTGTAACCGCAATGACCAAGCTTTGAGAAAAAACTAGTTTGTGTCCATTTGAGTCTCGTGGTCGGACGTCCTAACAGACATACTTTCCGGAGATCAATCCTTTCGGAAAGTTGCCTTACATCACGGATGATTCTTGTAACCTATCAAAAAGGGTGCTATCGCTGGTCAGTTTGAAACTCTTCTCGAGTTCGTGACACAGTACGAAAGAGTAGCAATTTCCTTAAATGTGAACTTCAGCCAGTCTTCGCTATCTTGGGCTTGGGCGGCGAGTTAACAACTCTACTGAAATTACTGCTTGTATAATCATACCAGAGATTCACTTGTGCCAGATCACGCATGATATAAAGCCTCAAATTTTTCTCTTCTTCATTCGCACCATAGCTCACATTTATCTGTTTAAGAACCTTATAAAGCCCACCGTTGTGGATCTATCGCCTAAATGAGAGCCATAAGCAAAAATAAGTCAGGCCGGTTCGCCTGGGGGAGGTGATTACACTGCGTGTTTCAAACAAGTGCTCCAAGGAGGTCTTGATTGCTGGAATCTATCATCATGCTGCTGATTTTCATTGGTTATCGTAGCATTCATGATCACCATTCTGATTGTTAAGAACATCTCTACATGCCTGCGTATAAAGTGGTAAGTAATCTCGTCCTTTCCACAGCTGATCTTAAAAACACGAGCATATGCATAGAATGCGGCTGATGCATACAGGATTTTTTGTTCGATATCTCAGGATATTAACATGAACAACGCGACAATATCAAATAGCGTGGAAACAACTAGTGATACACGTCTGATTGCAGTCCGTCGTAACGCGGTCGTAAGGGGCGTGGGTGCTGTTTGATACAAAGGAATATTAATGGCACAATTGTATGGTAATTTTTTGATGGTAGAATTAGTTTGGGAAGGTAAGATAGAGTTTCAAACAAAATGAATGTAAGTATTAGGCAACGAGCGTAGGGTTGAGTGAACGTGTGAGTTGGAATCGAGAAAATAAATTATCGAAAATGAGGGGCGAAAGAAAGATTAGTGAGTCTCTACCCGTCTCCGCGAGCTCGAGCCAGCATGGATTTGGGATCTCCAGTAAGCAGCACCTTCTCCTTTCAACCATTCTCCGGTCACCGAATTGCGTTCAAAGTCGCCATCCTGGTACCCATAACGTTGCTGCAGCAACTTCAGTAAAGGGTTACGCAGGGCCGGGTCCATCCTGACGCTCTCTCCCGGATAGTAACTTCCCACACCATGACGAGCCAGACTCTCCTCAAATAGAGCCTCCTCGTGAGTACATCCACAGTTGAGGTATCCGGGAGGGGCATTACGAGGTGGAAACGACCGCCGTTCGCGACGGGAATCGTGCCACGCACAGAGCGCATTTCCTGCCCGATTGAGTGAACAGAAGATCTTTGTTCGTAACTCCGTGCGGGCCTTCCAGTCTTCCTGGAAAGAGGCCGAAGGCGGTGGCGTAGGAATGCAAAAAGGCTTCGCCGCCAACTCTTTAGCGCGCAGTTCCTCCAAGGCAGCGCGGCACCTTGCCGCTTCAGCCTCGGCTTCACGTAATCTTTGACGCAGTGAGAGGAGTTCAGCTCTGAGTTGGTCCTCTGAAGAGACCGACGGGTGTAATTGTGTAGGTAGCGAATAACTAGACCCGTGGTTTCGCATGCCAGAGTAGGGGTCGAGCACGGTGTTACCAAAGCCTGGTGACCCTGAAGAGTTGGATTCAGGAGAAGAGTCTCTCAACGTCGTTGAATCAAAACCGAAGTTGACAGACATATTATAGGACATATCAGTCATTCCAGCGAACCCTGGATAAGGCGAATGCGATAGTCCCTGTAGCATAGCAGATTGGCTTGATGTCCAATCGCTACTTTGTGAACCATCATTTCGCACAGACGGAGAATGACTACCACGATGGACACAATCGCCAATGGCTCCTGTAAGGCTGGAAGTCAAATTAGAACTAGAAGGCCCTGCTCGCATGTCGTACGTTCCATCCTGAGAGCGCATTAAAATCAGTAATAAGTGAATGAGTTGGCCACTTACATTGAAGAACGGTTGGCTTTGAGAGTATGTCTCATGACCATTACGATTCCTTTGAGCAGGCGTATTGCACCTTCCGCTTCTCGCTCCAGAATGAGAGGGCCAAGTCATGCTCGACATTGTTATTATACTTGTTGATAGTATATCTATCTGTGTTCAGTAATGAGGAATAATGAGAGGCGCTTCAGAGTCGCGACGGGAAGAATAGAAGGGTGAGTCGGATGATGGCATTTCGAGGTTAGATGGCTCCTTTTTATGTCCCGTCCGGATTGGCAGTGCAGATCTTGCATTTTATGTAGCTTAGTACGTGGATGGGGTCAATGTCGCATGGAGCTGATCGAGAAAAAAGTTGCGAAGGAGACGAACCGGCCAAATTTGTCGATCTACGACACTAGAAACAGGCTGTACACATTGAGGCCTGATGATGATGCCTATTTGAACCTTGATGGATCAGTCCATCGGAACGAGATTGAGTTTTAAGTGCGACTCGATTCATCCTACATCGTAGAGAACATGTGCTTCATCCAGCAATGGAGTGTCAACATATCAAGTCCTCAAACTCGAGTATTCTGCACAGACCATAAAGAATGACAATCGTTTCAATCATAGTTCAAAAGTGCGACTTGATCTGGCTCAACTCCTGCAAGATCAATGAGCCGCTTTGAATACGTATCGACGACTTGTTCTTAATGCGAACTTGTGTCGGATGATTGAATGATTTCTTTCATTTAACTGAGAAGGAAAAATTGATGTCGCGAAAGCGCCCCAGAGATGAAGGAAGATTTAAACAAGGACACAATGAGATCAAAACCATATTTGGTGATTTTCAGATGATGACATTGGCTGGAGAACTCAAAGGCTCAGAGATGATCGATGAAATACGACCTTGTAAGAAGCTTACACGAATTCCTCCTATCTGAAATCTGTCACCAGAGACGACTTTAATGCCGTAAGGAGGCATTCATAGTTACAATACATTGAGTAAAGATTGGAGACTTGAATTGCAATCTTCAGAAATCCTGAGTTGGGCTCTCACAAGAAAAGGCGATATTTTCTGAATCTATCAAGGCATGGCGGATAATGTCACGCCAGAATTTGGCTTGTACTTGGACGTCACTCAAGGGGAATGAGAGTATGGACTTAAAATGCAGGCAAAAATCACGTACCAAGGGTTTGGAGGGACCTGGACCAAGCCAGTCGCCTCATTAAACTTCACAAACTTCGTAATCTCCACAGCTGGGCGACCTGGGCAGCTAAGAAGACGTGTCAAAAATGAAGATGGCTGAAAGTGAGTGTGAGGACTTGCATGTAAAAAAATCGGGGAATTGGAAAACAGTCTATATCCTTCTGACGCTGCCTACAGCTGTACTGGACAATTTCGGATATGCGACACGGCGACGACATTCTCAGGAACCCATAACATTTCCGTCTTGGACGGTCGACGATCACGTGGCCGATCAAAATAAAAAGCCATTCGGTAGAGATCAAAAAAATCGTCCTACTTTCTCCCATCCATCACGAAAATGGTCTACAAGGTCGCTGGTAAGTCCAAATCGTGGTCCGGAGCTGTTACAGAAACCATTGAAACCAATCAGATATCTCTCTGGCTGCGTTCGGTCGCAAAGAGATTGAAATCGCCGAGGTCTGTCTGCCCACAGCCTTCTCTTCACATCGCTAATGATCGATGAACAGCATGAGATGCCTGGTCTCATGTACATACGTGCAAAGGTAGCTAGTCCATTCTCAATCATGATCATCGATAACAGCTGATTGTCTCGTCAAGCATGGTCCTTCCAAACCACTTGCAGGGGCACGTATCGCTGGATGTCTTCACATGTGTGCTCTTTCCTTTTTTTGATTCTAGCGCCGTTCTTATCTGTGAGAAACGTAGGACAATCCAAACGGCCGTCCTTATTGAGACTTTGGTCGCTTTGGGTGCCGAGGTTACCTGGTCGTCTTGTGTACGCCATCATTTCTCGCTTCGATAAAAACTGTGCATTGATCTTATGTTCGGCAGAACATCTTCTCCACCCAAGATCATGCTGCTGCCGCGTATGTCCGGTTGTTCATCCTGTCTTGATCCTATCATCATAGCTTTTATAGTATCGCTGCAACCGGTGTCCCTGTCTTCGCATGGAAAGGGGAGACGGAAGAGGAGTACACTTGGTGTATTGAGCAGACTCTTGCTGGATTCTCTGGCGGCAAGCCTCTGAACATGATTCTTGATGACGGAGGCGATCTAACCAACATCGTTCACGAGAAGTATCCTCAGTATCTTCAAGGTAAACCAACATTTTTCACATCAAATCAAAGCGTGTGTGAACTCATCATTAACATAGACATCCGTGGTATCTCTGAAGAGACCACTACCGGTGTCCATCACTTGTACAAGGCTTTCCGTGATGGAAAGCTCAAGGTTCCTGCCATCAATGTCAACGATTCTGTCACTAAGTCCAAGTTTGACAACTACTATGGCTGCCGCGAATCGCTGGTCGATGGTATCAAACGCGCTACTGATGTCATGTTGGCTGGCAAGGTGGCCGTCGTTGCTGGCTACGGTGACGTTGGCAAGGGTGTAAGCTCAGGAATTGTTTCTTATGTTGTGTTCTAAAATCCACCACTAGTGCGCCGAATCCCTTCGTTCTTATGGCGCTCGTGTCCTCATTACTGAGATCGACCCTATCAACGCTCTTCAAGCTGCTATGGCTGGCTACGAGGTTACAACTATGGAAGATGCTGCTCCTCGTGCAAACGTTTTCGTTACCACTACGGGTAATCGGGATATAATCACTGCCGAGCACTTCCTTCAGATGCCTGAAGATGCTATCGTTAGCAAGTAGGGACTTTCTTCTCGTTTGTGTGGCTGTAATGTTCAAGCTTTTCACAGTATTGGTCACTTTGATATCGAGATTGATGTTGCCTGGTTGAAGGCCAATGCCAAGTCTGTCACCAATGTGAAGCCTCAGGTTGATCGCTACACCATGCCCAGCGGTCGTCATATCATCCTCCTAGCTGAGGGTCGTCTCGTCAACTTGGGGTTAGTGGTCTCTTTACTGAGATATCTATGTGCTCTAATACCATCACTTTAGTTGTGCTACTGGTCATCCTTCCTTCGTAATGTCCTGCTCTTTCTCCAATCAGGTCCTTGCCCAGATTGCCCTCTGGACGACTCCCGAAAAATTCCCCCTTGGCGTCCACATGCTTCCAAAAGAGCTCGACGAAGAGGTCGCTCGTGCTCACTTGACTCAGCTTAACGTCAAGCTCACCACCCTCACACCAACGCAATCCGCCTACCTCGACATCCCTGTCAATGGTCCTTATAAACAGGTTCGTTTATCACTGAAATTTTCAACTTGTGTCTGACGAATCCTTCCTCTAGGACCATTATCGCTACTAGATGCGCTGAGCATACCCGTATTTATCGACGGCCTCAACGAGCCCTCGCCATTTGATCGGGAGAATGGGATCTTCAACGTCCTTGGATTGCAGAGTCCAGATTTCAACTTTGGACGCAGGCAGGGATAATCGTTCTTAGATAACGTGGTAGGACGCTCTAAGGTGACTATTATGGACCTAAGGCCTCAACGAGCCTTCTTATCATTGTGACCTCAACGTCGCAGTAGCCTCGTGTTGTATCAAAACGTAGCTGATTGTGTCCGTAATTATTGTGGAAGATGATTATCTATCTATCAAATCCGCAAATTGGTACCTGAGTGCGCAATATTCATAGGCGCAATCATCCATCTATCAACATCTACATGGCTGAACACACTTGTTAATATGCTGAAACAAACTCGGAGATACGAAGAGTTGCCGGAGTACATGAAAGTCCTCTTTGATTTTCCTGAATTCAATTTATGCGGGTAGAACTTCTGAGACCTCCTGTTTAACTACCATATGTCGAGAAATCGGGTTTTTTCCGATTCTAACCAATGGGTCCTCTTTTAAGAAGATCTTATTATTACCCAAGGATCTCTTACATCCGCTGGGTACAGACGTAGTTTGCTTATCTCCCCTTCCAGATCGTTGAGGGATGAATCTTACTTACTGACCATCTCTCAAATGATCATTTGACCAGAATCTAGTTCATTCGTGCAATCATGTTTTGGTATTGGAACGATGAAGATCTTGAGATCATCATGCTCAGGTTGGACCCCAATTTCGGTGCGATCAATGGAACGGTTCTTCTCTACTCCCATGATCCTGACTGAATTTTGATGTCTGGCTGTACATGCTGTGTATACTGTGATTGTAGAAACAGTAAGGTTCTGTGTGGTCTCTTAGAATTCAGTAAACGACTAAAGCAATTACCTTGTCTGTGACTCCGACTCTCCTACAACAACTGATTGTTACCTTCATAGTTGTCTTAGCCCCTGGCTTAGAATACACTTGCAGGGTCTAGTTCCTGTCACAGCTCCAAAGTGCGTCTTCGTTCTTTGTGGGGAAGTAACTCTATTGTGCATACAAACAGGTGAATCAATCTCCTTGTTATTGTCATTTTGTTTCTGGATGTGGAATTACTAACTTTTAGAATCGTTCAGATGTCGTTGTACATGACAACGCTCGATGAAAACATTTTCAATTTTACTAAAGCTGATATTCAAAATTGAGACGAGCCGGCCAGTATACTCATTTCTATGTATAGTAGGTTACAACGACATAGATAGAGTTACTTGTAGAACCAGCATTTTTCGTAACTCTTTGCAGACCGGAAGTCCGGATTCAGAGAATCACTCTTCCCCCTTGTCCAATCCCTCACGCTTCCATCACTCTCCGATACATTCTCCACACCCCTCCTGAGCCGGAAACAACACCCCTTCCTGATCCGCCTGCCCATCGTCGTCTTGTCATACTTTGGTTCAAGTCGCATCGTAGAATTTGCACAGCGTCACATCTTCTATGCTTACGAATTCTAATGAAATGAAAGACCATGCGAAACTGACATGCTCCTCTGTATGTCGCAGAAGAAGGAAGGAGAAAGGGCAAGGCAGTCGGTTTCTTTGTACTGATCCTACAAAGCGAAGTCAATCAAGAATTGAGTCTCCATTGTCCATCACGTCCAGTCACAAGCCCTTCTCTTCTCGCAGCCTCCATGAACGCAGCTAATTGCTCCATAGTCCTATCATAACCCGGTGCATATTTCAGCATCGTCTGTATACGGTCCAATGGCAGCGCGCCGAGATTTGTGAGCATGCCCTCGATAAACTGAACAAAGGGTTAAGATCACGAGTTTAAAGAGATTGTAGAAATGTGCAAACCTTCCAATAGACCCTCATTTGTTCTGCTTGTTGTTGCTGAACACTTTGTACGGGAGGAAGTTCGGGAGCAGAAGGTGCTGCTAAAAGTAGTGAGACGGGGATAGATACACAGCAGATGCGGCTTACCGGGCCTGACGAGGCTGGAAGGACCGGCGGAAGGTTCCTCAGCAACTTCTAACAAACGGAACGTGCCTTCTGTGTCTTCCTTGAGGACTCCCCGGTCAACCCAGGTCAGAAGGGCATTAAGAGCGGCACTGCGGTCGACCGACCCCACGCCTTGGATAAGCTCATCCACAGTCCAGATTGCTATCGGTCAGCAGTTTTTGAATAATATCATAATGTTCCAGCACTTGAACGTACTTTTCTCCGAGAAGAGTTCAATGAAAGCAGCTTCGAGAGGCGGGACATCGGCTTCAATTACCCGATCATCCAGCTGAAGCTCCAGATGTACCTTTCCAAGGTGGGGCAACCAGCGCAGCTTCTTGTCTGGTTTAAAGATATTGAACTCTTGCGAGTATTGTTCTTGAAGCCTGCAACCAGAAAAGAATAACGTGTATCCCTCAAATTAGTGTCTCAGTCAAGAATAACGAACTTACTTGTGAAATTGACCAGGCATGATGATATCACTTGACTCCAGGGCGGGCCAGAAATGTTTAGATATAATTGTAGGATGGACAGTGGACTAGGTAGGATACGGTAAGTGCTGGCCCAGGGATGATGATAGATGCAACTGACGGCTTGGCGAGACTGTACATGGCCATCGATACGTTTCGAATCTGTCATATCCTTCAACATGACCTCGCACACTTGAAGCGCCGCTTCACCGAATCGAATCTTGAGTATCTCGATGTTACGCCGCTAGAGACGATCAGATGAGCTTTCGTTCTTTTTTAAAAACAAGCATTTGTCTTTACCTCACGCTCTACCTTGTCGCTCTCGTCGTCTGTAATTGCCAACAATCGCTGGGCAAGTAGAACTTGTAGCTCTTTTACAAAAAGATCCTTTGAGTCATAGATGCTGACGAGAGTACTGATAACATCGCTCGGCTTGTTGGTTCTGAAATCTGTATCAAAAAAAGAAGAATCAAGTCCTTTTTCATCATGTCAAGAAACTCAGTCTACCTGGACCAGCGTCAACAGGTTCCGGCTCCCAATTTGGGTCAATATAGTCTTCCGCGTCAGCCTGTTGTAACGGTTGAATCGGTTCACTTTCATCCACAAGTGAGTCACCACCGTCATCGTCGCCAACGAGGTTTGCAACAATACTCCTGATTGTGTCAGGTCGTTCTCTGAGACCAATCAGATTAATTGAGTGAAGTTACGAGACCTGAAGACCGTACCTCAGATATCTCCGTATGGGATCAGCAACTTTAAAAAGCAACACTCCAGGAGGGTCTATAATCCGCAGACACTTTATCGTCGCGACGTATTGCGAAAGAATCAGTTTCGTGTCAGCACCCGGGTGGAGAAGCCGTTTCTGATTGCTACATCGAGTCAGATCACCTTCAAACTCTAACCAGGGATATCACTCACGCTTTGCGGAGGGTTTGTACGAGTGCGGATCTTTGATCGACACGCTGCAAACAGTCCTAAAAGTCTCGTTTGAACACCGTTTCCAAGTGTAGCTCAAGAGAGACAAGACCTTCAAGTCTTGCAGAGCACCCATAGAGTCAGGAAAGTCGATGATGATATCAAAAATCTCCTTTGTCCTATTTCCATTCAAAAAAAAGGACATCGGGACGGAGGTATTCACCTACCGAAGATCGCACAGCGTCTTGTTCATATGGAAATCAAATCGCGCACCGACTCCAGACAACATAATACGAGCCTGCTCCGCTGTCCATGTCTATTGAGCGCTTAAACGGCCAAAAGTGAGATCAACCTACGACTCGTAGCTCCTCGGGCATAAGGGAGCAACATCCATGAAACCATCTTGTCTGACATCCACGTCCTCAGGTCCTCCAACATTGGTTTCGACCAGGACCCCGTACACACATCTAGGACATAACGTTCGATATGCTCATACCCCACACTCGCCACGATGTACTCGTATCTATCAAGTAGCCCGAGAGTCTCAAACGCAGCCCAAAAACGCGGTTCTCGTGCTTCAGGAAGGGGTGTGACGTCGTCGTTTGAGGGCAAGGAAGAGGTGCAGAGTGCTTTGAATGCAGACGTAAAGCTCGGAGGTAGCGTAGAAAAGAGGTGGGTCTGAAAGTTAAGGGTATATGCAGAAAGTACGGTCGGGCCCAGCCTAGGACCGTCAGCAGCATACATATGGACAGAAAGGCCAAACATACTCTGGCGGAGGTGACCACGCATTATACCACTCCAATAATCGATATATCAGGCGTAATACAATAGATGTGTCGTCGGGTTCAGAAGCCTTGAGGACACATTAGAAAGAAACAACAGCGTTGTACACGCGTCAAATACCTCGTATTCTTGCAAGTACTGGGTAACATCAGCGGTAACGAGGTGATATGACTTGCGCAGGTCCTCTTTGGACAAATGAGCCCGGCTTGTCAGACGTCTCTATACAAACCGCTCACCAAGAAAATTCTCCAACAAGGCAGGTAGCCTACGACAATTATTCACCATTGTCAACGCCGCACGGACAGTATTCATATCTTGCCTCGATCGTCAACCCTGTCGGGACCACGGCCAACAGGGAAACACACGCACTGTACTGTTTCTTCTGCTCTGCGATATCTTTCGGCCGGAGGAAGTCAGTGGCAAGATTCCAAGCCTGTAGAGAGTCAGAGAAGCTTGTTTCACAGAACCGACGCGTACTTGGCTGAACGCCATAAGCCCAGAGATACCAGGTTCACCATGATTCAAACGCGTGAAAGCGTCTTGCCATTTGGACGCTACCTGCGCGCGAAGAGCATCGGTTGCCATTCAGCACCGCGGTCGCTCGACGACGCGTGAAAGGAACAAAGTGCCAAAAGCTCCGACAGAGGATGCACACAGGCAAAAATCCGATGGCACCCCACCCAAACTATCAAAGGCCACGACTGCTGTCCCGCGACTTCTCAGCGTGGTTGAAATTGTGAAACGCGAGTTTATCAAATCCCTCGTGGCAAAACGCTCTCCGCGACTTGCAGGACTGCACCAATACAATGAAATTGGCTGTCTTGAGAATATTGAAACGACTGTGGAAGAGGACAGAACTGCAGAGATCCGGAGGGCTCTAAGTGGCGGTAATCAGTAGGTCCCTCTTTTTTTTTGAATAGCAGACTCTGATTCTGGTTACCTCTAGTGTAAAGCTGAAGCTGACACCATTTATGAAAGTCACACTGTCTCTGAATGCCTTGCCTGAACTTACTGAAAGCGGTGCAACGTGCGTCTGATGTCTTACAGATGCGTTCGTCCACTAAGACGAACTTGATATAGCTATCAGCCGCCGACCATACGCAAGCTCTCCAAATCGGCCAAGATGCGAATGAAGAAACGGGCCAAGAAGAACGAGACACCTGCAAACGAGACGAACGAATCGACTCATGAGGTTTCCATGGAAGACTAAGCAACACACTCCGCGATGTATAGGTACAAGAAGGAAAAATGATAAATACAAAAGCTCAACCAAGCAACATTTAATCCTCCATCGACTTTACGGTATCTAAATCCTCTCTCACTCCTCCTATTGCCTCGATGGCCATCCGCAAGTGCTCCGCTCGCCCGATCTCATGGGCACGCTCTGTCAAGGTATCCACCACCGACTTCTCGCCCGTCTCGCCCAACCCTGCCTTGTCAAGCAGCTGTGCGACCGCCCAATTCTTGTACCCAGTCGCGCTAATTTCCCATGGGCGTTTTCCTGGATCATGGGCCAACGAGGTAACAGTTGACGCGTCAAGTGGTGGTAGACCAGCTACAACATTGAACATCGACACGAACTTGGTTGGGAGGGCACCCAAGATGTCGAGTGAGGGTGAATGGAGAAGAATCAGTCGTTCGAGGTTTGCTTCTTCGCGTCTTCGTTGTCGTTGAGATACTTTGAGGGCGTGTCGATACAGCCTTTGTAGTCTCCGTTCCTGATCATATGTTATCAATCCAATGTAAGCTATAGAAGCCCAAGATGGTACGCACATTGTCAAGCTGCTTTCTCAGTTCCTCAAGTTCGTCCAGGAGCTCCTGCTCCCTCTCTGGCGGGCATGTCAAGTCCAGATTCTGCTGATGTGGGACCACAATTGGCAGATCCGGGGGAATGGCAAAGATATTTCTGAGAGACCACGCCTCAAAAAAGTCAAAAGCGATATCGGTGTGATGCTCAAGCAAAGTCTGGAATGCAACCAAGCCCTGCTCTACCTCCTGTGTGCTATCCCAGTCGTCCGTCTGCCGCTCGGCGCGCGCCTCGACCCATTTCTGGAGAAATTCCTCCATGCCGTTGACGCCGTCCTGAACAGCATTGTTTGCGATGTTGATGATATCGTCGAGGAATAGCTGTGGAGAGAAACCAAGTATTTCTGGGAGTAGGAGATGATGAACCTGCTTGGCCATGGTACCGCGTCACGCGTCACGTCATGAGACTGTGACATTTGAATATGTAATGGAGAAATCATGATATTGAGCGTTTGTCAA
Source organism: Termitomyces sp. T108 (assembly GCA_017657275.1). Classification (NCBI taxonomy): domain Eukaryota; kingdom Fungi; phylum Basidiomycota; class Agaricomycetes; order Agaricales; family Lyophyllaceae; genus Termitomyces; species Termitomyces sp. T108. The sequence goes on along the minus strand of JAGGAU010008337.1, from coordinate 20,600 downwards.
TAAAAAGACTTTAAAGTTGTTACTTGGATTTTGATTTCGTGTCTGTCTCTGACTTTGACGCCCACGGCAGCCATGAGCTCCATCCTCCATTCCGTGCTTCACCCGCGCTCCCCGGGCCCCTATTTGCTTGGTTTCGCAAATCGACTTCTGCCTGATGCGCCTGCTCAGCGCCCCTCAGCCTCTCCTCAAACTCACCCTTCTCCTTTGCCATCTTTTCCGCTCTCCTCCGTTCGACGTCAGCGTCAGCAGGCGGTAAGGAAGAGGCAAGATCGTCCTTGGGTCTCATAGACCAAGTGCCGGCGCAGATAGCGCCAATAGTAAGAGCTTGGGCTGCGATACGCACACGCAGCCATTTATTAAACGACAGAGACTGGCCACGACGCATCTTGACCGAGGCGACGACGAGTGCGCCGACGGTGGCGAGTGCGCCTACCTGCACGTGAGAAAGAGTCGCAGGGGGGGAATGAGACAACACACCGAGGGGCACCCATGGGTTCTCTTTGAACTTTCTTGTAGCCTTTTCTTGGTAAGTCTCTGGGACAGGGACTGGATGTGGCTTGGGGACGACAACCTGTGTGTTCATAGTTGTAATAAGACTCGCGTCGGCGTCATGTGACTTGCTCCTCCTGACGGATCAATCCGCACCGCTGGATGAACAAGGAGATTCTCCTCAATATCAAGTCAGCCAATCGCAATTTATCAACTCGTGTACTGCACGCAGCTGCACAAGCTACTCCTTGTACTGCAAGGACTGTCAGTTTGAGTTTTTCGAGATAAGATGTGTGGATTCGGCCGATCTTGATCAGCTCGGCATCAGCCGGTCAAACTTTTTCTTCCGATGTTGCGATTAGTCCTCGCAAGACCCCTCATCCGACGAATCTCCCCCAGTCTTTCACTTGCCCGCTACAACATAAGAAAAATGGCCACTGCCAATACCCCAGACTATGCACGTATCCTTATCAATGCCATACTACTATCTCTGACCCAATGGCCATTAGAACAAGGTCTTGTACGCCCCTCTCGCCGAAATCGACCCCGAAATCAAGAACATCATCGACAAAGAGACATGGAGGCAGTTCACCGGTCTCGAGCTCATCGCTTCTGAGGTACATTGCCGCGCGATCACACATACTAGAATCTCACATCCATCCAGAATCTCACCAGTCAAGCCACTATGGAGGCAAATGGTTCGATTCTAACCAACAAATACTCAGAGGGTCTCCCAAATGCCCGGTACTATGGTGGCAACGAGTACATCGATGAGCTCGAGACTCTTTGCCGCAAGCGTGCCCTCGAGGCGTTTAATCTTGACCCCGCAAAGTGGGGTGTCAATGTCCAGCCCTACTCTGGTAGCGTGAGTCATTTTTTTCTATTCACCCGAAAAATTCACGATCGCTAACGGTCATGTACAGACAGCAAAGTATGTTCATCTGCTTCACACGTTGACCTCTTCATGACAAAATACCCAGCTTTGCCGCTCTCACCGCCCTCATCCAGCCCAATGACCGTCTCATGGGTCTCGGCCTCCCCGACGGTGGCCATCTTACCCACGGCTACTACGTACGCCGTCAAACATTCTCCACGTAGCTTTTCTAAAGCTTATCATGCCCCAACAGACCGCAAAGAAGAAGATGACCGCCTCCTCAATATACTTCCAGTCTCTCCCCTATGCCATCACCCCCGACTCTAACCTTATCGACTACGACAACCTCGCTGCCCAGGCAAAGATCTTCAAACCCCGTCTCATCATCTGCGGTGCTTCCGCGTATCCCCGCGACTGGGAGTATGCCAAGCTCAAGGCCATCACTGAAAAGGAAGGTGCTTACCTCATGGCCGATATCGCTCACACCAGCGGTCTCGTCGCCGCCGGCGAGCTCAACAACCCCTTCGACTACTGTGATGTCGTGACCACCACCACGTCAGTCCACACATTTTTCGTTTTCCGCCTGATCTTCATCTGACATGTCTGCTTGTCAGTCACAAGACCCTCCGTGGCCCTCGCGCCGGTCTGATCTTCTTCAGAAAAGACCTCGAATCCGCAAAAGATCTCGAGAAGCGCGTCAACGACGCCGTCTTCCCTGCCTGCCAGGGTGGTCCCCACAACAACGTGAATCTTTTCCTCCCAACCCTTTCTCCTCTAAGCTGACTTTTATCCACCGTAGACGATTGCCGCCGTTGCCACCGCCCTTCTCCAATGAACCAACTCCACCATTTCCTGGTTCAGGTTCTCCAGCACTTTCCGGTTCGGGTTCCTTCAAGGAAATTAGCAAGGCCTCCCACAAATGAAGAAACAGACATACAGAAAATTCCCAGACTTGCACGACGCCATCGCTCCCTGTGCTCGCTAGCCAGCCTAAACCGCCACCAACTCCAGCACCCCACGATATCGAATATATACTGCGTTCGTGTCCACCCAACACCAACACGGTCTCCCATCGCTCGTCTGCGCGTTTCCATATGCGAATTGTGCGATCGTCCGATGCCGATGCGAGGTACCGACCATTCGGGGAAAACGCGACGGACCACACCGTTGACGTATGTCCTGTAAGAGTCGCAGAACAATACCAGTCGTCCGAAGGGTCATCAACATAGAGTTTTATCGTATCGTCGTATGACGCAGATGCAAGTATCTATCGACACGGATGTGGATAAAATTTCAGGTAGGTTCACGAGAAAAGACATACCTCCTCCGACGGATGCCACGCGACGCATTTGACATCTTGGCTATGGTCCATCAGTACGGCCATGCATTCAAAGTCGGCGTCGGGGTGCACTGCGAGCGCAAGTCCAGTCAACGCTGCCAGCCGTTCACAACCGAAGTCGGCTCACCTTCCCAGACCCATACGGTTTTATCACGGCTACAGCTGGCTAGCAGCGTCCCCGTGCTCGAATACGCGACACTCTTGCACTCCGTCTCGTGTCCCTCGAGCTGGCTCACGCACTCCCACTCTCCATTCCCCTCCCCGTCCTCCTCATCGGCGTGCTCCTGCTCCCAAATCCCGATATTCGAGTCAAATGACCCCGTCGCGAGGGTTTTTCCAGACGGCGCCCAGGCAAGTGAGCGAACGGATTTTGTGTGCCCCGTTGCGAGCGTTGTGAGATGGCTGAACTTTAGGTCACCATCGGCATCGGGTCGAGAGTAGGCGTACATGCGGACTGTCTTGTCCGCAGAACACGACGCAAGAAGGGGGCGAGTTGGGTTCCATACGGCATTCCATGCGCGCTCGCTGTGTCCTGGCAGGGTGGCGATGGCCACGATGGTGCAAGGTAGAGAATCGGTCATGAAGAGAACTGCGAGATAAGATGATCGCACATCTATGATGAGATCTTCCCTTATCTTATCTTAGGCAGAAAAAAGTTCCCCTGAACGACGGCTGACTCGACCATTCCTCGCTTCATCATGCCAATTCACGGCCTTTCTGCCTCGTCAACGCCTCTCAAGCCCGCTCACTTCGACATCGAGCGTGCAATCCGCCCCAACATTCTCGCCCTCCACCCTTACCGCTGCGCACGCGACGACTACCAAGACGGCATTCTCCTCGATGCCAACGAGAACGCACTTGGGCATTCGATTGTCCCAGAAACTCAGTCTCAAGCGGAGAACAACACTCTTTCACTTCCATTGCATCGCTATCCCGATCCCTCCCACCCAAACATCAAGACACGTATAGCATCGCTTCGTGGCCTTCCGGGGCCTCAGAACGTTTTCCTGGGCGTGGGATCAGACGAAGTTATTGATCTCCTGCAACGTGTCTGTGTCGCTCCAGGGAAGGAGAAGGTACTGATAACTCCTCCTACGTACGGGATGTACGCCGTGTCTGCACAGGTCAACGACATCGGCGTTGTCAAGGTGCCGCTACAACTGAGCGCGGAGCACGGGGAGGGAGGAGAAAAAGGCAGGTTTAGCCTGAGGGTTGATGAGGTATGAGTCATCGTGTAATTGTGGCGCAAAACACCGACCTTGTGCAGGTCAAGAAAGCCATCGACGCAGACCCATCGATCCGCCTAATCCATCTATGTTCACCAGGAAACCCTACAGGAACACTCATTTCTCTATCCTCAATCCGCTCCATCTTAGAATACCCAAAGTTCACCGGCATCGTCGTCGTGGACGAAGCCTACATAGATTTCACAGATGCCTCAGAACACAGCGCCGTCTCCCTCATCTCCGAATTCTCCAACCTCGTCGTAATGCAAACACTCTCCAAGGGCTTTGGCCTCGCCGCCATCCGGTGCGTTCATTCTCCATATCCACATTAAATAATACTAAAACCTGTAATAGCCTCGGCATCGCACTCGCACAGCCGCCGCTCATTCAAGTCCTCACCAACACCAAAGCACCCTACAACGTCTCTACACCTACCGCCACACTCGCACTCACCGCACTCTCTCCCGCTTCCCTCGCCATCGCACGAAACAAGATCCAAACTCTCCTCACCGGACGTACCGGTCTTCTCGCCTCCCTCGCAGGCCTAGCAGACCTCGGCGTTGGGCCCGCGATCGGTGGTAACGACGCAAACTTTGTCCTCGTCCCAATACTCAGCCGTTCGGGCGACGGAAAACCAGACAACAAACGTGCGTTGGCGGTTTACAAGTCATTAGCCGAGGAAAAGGGCGTCGTGGTGCGATATCGCGGAAGTGAAATGGGATGTGAGGGAGCAGTAAGAATCACTGTTGGGAGTGATGAGGAGAATGTTTTCCTGTTACAGAAATTAAAGGAAGTATTGACTATTTTGTGATGGAAAAATAGATTGCAAGCGAATAGATTTGGAAGTCACAGACGCCTGTGTCTTGGGGGTCCTTTAGGTTTTGAACGAATGTTGCCTCCCAGTCATCATCTCATTCACTGATCAATCTGTCACATCACTTGAAGGCGTCCACTCCTCCCAAATGCATTAAATGTGTACATGTACAGGACACAGTCCTCTACATATCGTAACAAACGTCAAGTGTTCCTACTAATCCAAATCCTCAAAAGCCAGCGCACGCCTAAAGTTACATCATGAGCATCGTAATACACATTTACCGTCTTGACTCACCTGAACATCACGATCGGTCTGACAGACGTTGGCTGGGGTGCAGGCTGCCGCTGATTTTGAGTTTTAGGCTCACGCTTCTCCTGCTCCGTCTTCGCCAACTTCGCGGGTTTCTTCTGGACAATCATGGGCTCCCGCGCAACATTCGCGTCGCTCGCGTCGTTTTTCCTCTTCTCCTTATCCTTGCTCACACTCGGTTTTTTCGTCTCATCCCGTTGGAACCTCGGAGCAGCACGAGGGGCAGCCGAGGCACCACCACGCGCCTGATGTCTACGAGTAGATCGTTTCGTCTCCGTGCTGGCAGTGTCGGATTTAGCCGTGTCAGATTTAGGGTTGCTATACTGATGATGACCCTCGTGGCGCGCAACCACGGGGGCTTTCACAATAGGAGCCGGGGCGGCAACGGAGCTGGTCACAGGTTCACGCGCGACAACAGCAACAGGCACATCGTCGCGCTGCACGACAGATGTTGCAGAGTGATGCACACGACGCATGTGTTCCTTTTCGTACGGCACACGGCGCATAGTCTTGACGTGAACGCTTCTGTATCGCAGGTCACGTAAGTCTACTGAACCTCAGAAAAGCAAGACGGGAACATACCGAGTACCGACCGGGGCAGCCCAAGCCTCAGGGACATTCCCGAAAACAAAAGAAATCAAAAGCAGAGCGTACGCGACAGAGATCATCTTTTTAATGGAACGATAGCACAGCTAATCGAGTGAACAATGAGGGAATTGACAAGAGACTCTGGGGCAACCGGTGCCGAAGAGATTTGGAAGGGGGATGGACGAGAAGGGGAGCACAGCTGAGGAAACACAGTGCTGATGCATGGACTTTATACATCGCGGATAGGCGGGGTTGATAGGGAAACGAAACGTTGATCGATGATGGAGGTTACACAAGCGATACATAGCCCCTAAGTCCATCAGTGGTCGGTAGGTTAGACTGATTGATGGAACTTTCAACAGTTTCAGCAGAAAATGAGATGATGTTGTGTCGGACCTCCGTCGGAATATACAAGATGGTTGGCTTAAAGACTAGATCCCCATCTTCACGGTAGTTTATTACATCAAAAATTGCTGAAAATTGCTACGCAAGCTTCGCAGAAACCATGATACGACCAAAATCTTCTAAACCGACAGACTTGTCTGGCATGGTAGAAAAGGCATCAAGCATCTCGATCATCTATACAAAGGGAAAGCAAGACAGACAAGATATGGTATTGAATATACATACTTCGTCAGCCTTAATCTTTTCGCCAAGAAGCTTTGCGACACGCTGAATGTCTTTGATCATAATTCGTTGTTTCGGCACATCTTCCGGTGCCACATCAGGGAAGAAGAGAGAGAAAGCTTCTAATGTTGTCTCCTGCTGACGCTTGGTCAGTTTACGAGGGGTAGACGGGCCTGGCGATACGGAAGGTGAGCTAGATTTTTCAGCACGACCGCGAGTACGTCGACGAGAAGCAGAGAGGGTAGGTTCCTCGAGGTATTCTTCGTCATCTTCGTCGTCATCAGGTTCCTCATCATCTTCGAGATATTGATCGTCTTCACTGTCGAGTTCATTGCCGTCGTCATTGTCGACCTGCTCGAGTAGCACAGCACAGACAGCACGCCAGTCATCGCGGTTAATCCAGCCCTTTCTATCAACTTGAGCATCACTGGACGACGGCGCCGTCCAACCCGACGCGGCGTTACGAAACACAGCCAAGACCTGTTCGTCATCCGGAGGTAGATTTAACTTCTGCAAAGCACGAGAGACTTCTTCAAGTGGAATCTGCGTGGCCTCAAAGCCTCCTCCAGAATCGGGAGCTACATAGTCAAAGGCACGGTCGATGTCGCGCTGGATGGCGACGGGGAGAGCATCAAAGACATTGTTGGCCATGTCACGGTCACATCGTCACACCGTGTCGTGTTTCTCCGTCATGGTCGGTCGGGCGCTGCTCTTGCGCCAGCTGCGCCACGCGAACCGATTGTCAGTAAGCCTTCCAGCACGCTACTATGCTCAAAAGGTGTCTGCGCCACAGCCCGCTCAACCCAAAAAAGTCGATCCGTCGCCACAGCCCCCACAACCCCAAAGCTGGCTTACGCGCAAAGTAAAGAGTTCTCCCCGAGTACGGAAATTGTTCTTTCAGATCACCAACTTGCTTGGATATGGTAGTCCCAAGCAAGTTGCTGGTCGTCGTGCATTTTTCCTCTACGAGCGCGTCGTCGCCGTCACACCCGACGCAGATACTCACTTTTGGCAACAAGGTATGAATCCTTCCGGTGTCTCAATGTCTTACCTGACCTCTTGCAGACTGTCGTCTCCCGCCAACTTTTCAGTCCTGGTTCACTGTCACAAATCTCCACATATGGATGCTCACCGTCCGTCTTCGTTCGTTACCAGAGGGCAAACACTACACCCAAGCCCTAATTGATCACTTCTTCCTCGACATTGAAGATCGTATTCGCGCTGTTCTTCAACCAAAGCTGAATCCCCCAAAACCCTACACATTCAATTCCCCCTTTTACCTCAATCCTAACGCTCCCCAGCCCACCGACGGTAAAGACAGCAAAACCCGCATGACAGCTCTTTCGCGTGCTCCTGACCGACTCGTCACACGGCAAATGAAGATATTTAAAGAACAGTGGGCGGGCATGGGTCTTTCTTTGGACCTCGGACTCGTAAAAGGCGATATGGAGATGGCCGCTGCTGTCTGGCGTAACCTCCTCGGCGCACGTGGTGCTCAAGGCATCGCATTTCCCGATTCTCCGTCAGACAAGAAAGTATTCCGTCGCTCCGTAAACCTCGTCGGCGGTGAAGTCGTCAATGTTGCCAAAATCGACGTGGCGAAAGAGGAAACCCGTGATGACGGCTCAGGTGTACACGATTTCGCACCCGAGGAAGCAGATCTCTATCTCGAATATCCCCAACTCATGCTTGACATCGTTGGCTATGTCCGCCGTGAGCTCGTCCGCTTAGAAAAGCTCAGTGATGAGCAGATCATGAGCGGCCCTCTCGAACGTCTTAAGTTTGGGAGAGTGCGATCGTGATTGGTACAATTTAGATGTATCTCCTATTGTATAGTATACTAATCAAACAACGCCGCACGATATAGTCAGGATGAGGCCGTCTTTTCAACAAACGGATGGCCATCTGTGCGATTGGTTACCTTCTACATCGTCTTGATCTTCATATGCACCGACTTTGCCCTCGTAAGTTGATCGTACCCTACCGCAACATCTTATAAGCACCTCTTACAATTCAGAGAAATTTATCTCACTTACCGAATTTACTCAAACTTACACCCCTCCCACTATCCTTTACGCCCGTCCATGCCAATGCCGGGTCCAAATAATCGCACCTGTTCAGAAACACCGTCCCCGTCTGGAGCCCGTCAGCCAATCTCAGAAACGCCTCCTCGGATGCGGGGTTCTTCTCTGCATTGGTCCAAATACTTGCAGTGAGGCCATATTGCGAGTCGTTCATAAGTGTGAGAGCCTCTTCATCAGAAGATACCTGATTCACTGTTAGAATGAGCTGGTCATTGGAGAACACAAAGTTCACCTTCATGATTCCGACGACGGGTCCAAAGCTCTCCTCCTGTCCGCTGCATAATCAACCAATCAGGTATAGTCATAAAGCTCTGGCAAACCTTCTTTATGAGAAAGGTGATCTAATCTTATCTCGATCTGCGAGTTCGTTCTGGGACCTCAAGACTCCCAGGAAAAAATATGATTAAATATGTCGAAGTACAAAAGCCTGTGTAATTTCGAAATTACCGTCAGACGGCGGAAACGATTTAAGATTTGTATGTATAGAAGTCATTCAAAATGTGTTGTAAAGCCTGATCACAACGGTGTCTGGACGTGTAATTGTTACCGAGATTATGCCTCTGCGAGGAAGTTGTGGGTTCATACAAGTCATGAACCCATCTAGGTTCGTGAACGTTCCTCTGAGAGAAATTGTTGGCAGTAGCTGTTGGGCGTGTCTGGTACCCAGGCCCTGTGCCTGTATTCTGATGATAAGTTGGAGGTGTTCTGTGGTTATTTCGCTCGTATGCTTGGTTTTTTCTGCTGTGATCTTACATCAGAAAACACAGGATCTATAACGGGTATGACAGAACAAAAATACCGGGCCGACAAATTCTCCTGGGCACCTGACACGCGTAGATTGTGTCTGAGGACACGAAGTTCCCGTTGCATGTTCGTGATGGTTTCGTCCGTCTCCCTCAGACTGTTCCGCAATGCGACTACTTCTCTTTCCGCTGCGTTGCATGCTTTTCTTCCTCTATCGTGTAAACCATCAAGGACTCGAACTTCCCGCTGCAATCCCGAGATGAATTCGTCCTTCTTTTTGAGTCTGTTCTGCAATGTGAGGACGTCGTGGCGTGCAGCGTCCACGTCGTGTTGTTTTCGTATAATTTGCCCTGCCGCATGTCCTAGTTGTTTTTTCAAATCGTTAATCTCGTCATTTCTCTCGACGAGGCTCGAGAGTAATGCGGCATTGCCATCTTTGTAATTCTCAGTCGATTCCCGCGCTTTTTTCAGTTCTGAACTACTCTTCGGGTTCTTTTTTCGTAGCGCAGCATCTAGTTCAGATACTTTGTTTTCAAGATTTAATATCCGTATACTTGCTGCTAACGAGATTTCATCTCTGCTGCTGGGTGCCTTGGGCCCAACGAAGGATGCACATATTTCAGGCATAAGTGAGACATCATCCTTTTGATACTTCTGTATGAGGGCTGTTGCGGCGGCCTCAATTGTAGGGCAAATAATGATCCCAGAACCGTTTGGGTAAAATTCACTATTGCCGTGAGAGTCAAATATCACGAAAATCTTGCCGTTGTGTGCACCTTCCATGGGAATTTTCATCGCTGCGACGATTTCCGGAGGGCTGGTGATCACCGAGGCTGATATACCATCAATTCTATCCATCGTCTGCAGGATTTCTCTGTAAGATTCGTAGGTACGTAGCAGGCCACCAAGCGGGGGCTTAGGATCCAGGACCTCGCTGAAGTAGGGCACACCCGGGACCGCATCCTCGGTGAAAATGCAAACACCATCCGAAAAGCGATCGAAGGAAGGTGCACCAACGATGTTGGAAGCTTCTAAATGGATATTACTTGTATAGTGCCTTGAAATCTCCGTGATTTTCTAATCCATTCTTCAATCACTGGTGGTATAAATTGATCAATAGACTTAGACATACCATATGACAATCCCTTGTTAACAACCATCGGAGCAAGTCTCGATTTCTCATTCCAGATGTATACCTCTCGAACACTTGTCGCGCAAAATTCGATGCACAGAGTCCACAAGACGCAGTCCCTCGGTTACCACCGAATTGGTACTGGGTTGTCCCTGAGTACGAAACAATCGAAGTTGGAGGAATTACCCGGACACGTCCCTGCTGCGATTCCTGGTAACGGGAACGGGGGCGGAGGTAGTTATCGATGATGTTGTTTATAAATCTTTCATCTGGATCCGTCCTGAACACGGGATAGGACCCTCGCCAAGGATCATAGCGACCATGGTTGAAGTAATTCTTGCTGTGGTCCAAGATCCCCATGGTGTTGTAATACTGACGTCGTTCGCCGAAGTAGCTGTGTTGGTTCCCATCGCCTCTCTGTATTTATCAGGACAATTTTCTTGTACTTGCATTCATTTGTAATTTCTCTTTTTCTCTTCCAAGGGAACAAGAGTAGAATTTTTGTGACCGTTGTTGTCGAAAAAAAAAAACCGGTTTCTCTGTGGGCGTCAATGAATAATCACAAATCACAAATACGAAGAGTATTGTCCCAGTATAGAATTGTTCCCTTGCGTAGAAACATAGTGGCGTTTATCTTGCAAGTGTGAAGGCACTTGACAAAGAGCACAGAAAGCTTCCCCAAGTCTGAGGCCTGAGTTATCGATCACATTCATGGATGCTAGTGAAGGTAAAGTCTGGAGCAGCGACTTCTGTGAGTACGCAAGTGCTGAGACATGAGCCTGTTTCTTCTCCAAGAGCTCTATCAATCGAGTTTCCTTGGATCGTCATGCATCAGTTTTTAACCAACGCATACACAGTGGTTTGTGCGGATTTCCTTTTGCTCTCCAGATATTGGTGACAAATACATATTGAATTCCCTCCCCTGGATTGGAGCCTTTAAAATTGGCACAACGGCCATTTCAACAATAGTTTAAAGGAGGTTCCCTGCAGGGAAGTTCACAACTGGCCTCGTCGCTGCTCGTGGGAATATTTGTATTCCCGCACAGTCCAGCCCGTCATTTCTTTCTTCTGAGAAATGAGTTACATATAGTCTATTGTTTTCCATGCTCACATGACATATTCTCGTCCTTTCAAGACCATGACATCGACGAGTCTTGTTCGTGCACTGTTGTGTATCCATCATGGCCAGCGTGGGCGCTCGACAGAAATAGAAAATTACCGATTCATGTAGCTGTCAATAAGGTGTCTCTAGTGCTTTTGTTGTTTTTCGCAGTCTCCATGTAGACGCTCGACCGTATGTATCAGGCTCGCATACCTGGGAGATTGAGGTGTGTGTCAGTGTTCAACAAAACTCAAAGTCGCATGCATCAGCGCCCGGCAAAAAGACAACATAGGGTTCGCTGGCTCTTTGCATTTGGTAATAACTGACTGTCTGCGCTGGCAAAGCCTTGAGAAAGCGGTTCCTCAATGAGCAGTAAGTATCGACAATAATGTTCATGTAGTCAATTGACGAGAGGTGCAATCTGCATATCTGCAAAAAAATACGTGCTTGCACCCCCGCAACTACTATCTTCATTTTTCAGATGTCTTAGTCTGGTTCGCTAATCCAGTCCTGTTGTATGCTTTGCTGCCGCTCCAATGCTCGTCCTCAAGACAAAATGATCGCTGAATATCGATATCAGAAATACGCACACAACCTGTATGGACATACATAGACATGGATCAAAAAGATAAAGCATAAACCACTCTGCATAAGTAGACCGTGCAACAGCCCACAACCGGTCTGATTCCCTTCTTTCCAGAAATGAAAAAAACGACCAACATCTCCAGCCTTGTTCTACCACAGCAAACCTTGAATGCAAAACACAACTACGAGTCCAAGAAGCGAAACAACCCGTCCCCGAGGCGCCGACGCCAACAGTCGTTCACAAGCCATAGGATTCGGAAACACCTTCTCGTCCTCGTACGCCGTCGCAGGCTTGTATTCGACCTTCTTAATCCACCCATGATCCAACCCAGCCTGATACGACCACTCATGCGCCCTCTCCGTCTTCCACGTCCACGCGATCCATCCCGCGGTAGCGTTCTCATACGTGCTCGCTTGTGCCTCCCAGTAATTGGCCAGGAACTTCTTGTACGCGTCGCTAAAGTTCACAGCGTCCCCCGTCAAGCCCGAGCAGCTCCGCGCGCTCTTCTGGTCCGCATCGAACGTCCCGTCGAAGCGCGAACCCTTGTTGCGACCATTGAGATGTGGTGCGCAGTCCGTGGCCGCCGGGGTCCACTCGCCCACGATAGCCCACAGCTTGGATTGCGCAAGCTCGGTGCGCTGCTCGCAGGCGGCCTTGATATGCTCCTTGTCGTTCATCCTAACCTCCTAATGACGACAATCAAATTTTTATCTTAATTCGACAAAACGACACTTACGGGATACGTGAACATCTGGTACTTGTGCGTGTCCATGATTACACCCTGCTTGTCAACAGCCATAAACTCTTTTTTTCTCCAGTACTCAAGGCCTTGAAACGCATCCGAATATATGACGGCGGTGTTGCTTTCTGTATACTGGTCCGGATAGCTGTATCACCTCTGTGAGCGTGCGCGCGAATTTCCCCTATGATCAAACTAACTGACCGTATATCCCCATAACTATCATAATAAAACTACAAGCATTCAACAACGGATCAGTTCTTTATATATACCTACGAAAACGCACCTGGGTCAAGGTGTCCAACATCTTCCCAGGATCGGGAGTTGGATATGGCAAAGGTCTGGGCGCCCATATCAGTCAGTCCAGTACTGAGGATCGACAACACCAAAACGCACTCATTCAAAACAGAGATAGCTGAGACGACCGGGTTATTGTAATACATCGATATGAGCTGTTGAATAACCTTCCGGGTGACATCCACATTCGACTGATCGCGAGACCAATATCTACGCCAAGTCAATGCGCAGCCCTCACCAAAACGCTGTTATCAGACTTACGGGTTCGAAGTTAGTTGTCCAGAGTTGTCGAAACTAGTGCAGATACGAATATCAGACAGCTGGATCCCAAGTCGAAGAAAAGGCCACCCACCCGTTTTGACTTCCAGGAGCACCTAACCACCATTATTTTCAGAAAACAAAAAGAAAGACTACATCCGCGACTCACCATGCAAGTTGATGATCACTTTGAGGCCATGGTTCTCTGCCCAAGTGATAGACTTGTTGAGGTAAGGAAACTGCCCTTGGATATACGGTTCCGAATCTAGATACTGACCGTTTAAATGCATGAGGTATACAATTGCTGATCGACGACAAAAATCTGTGTTGCAGTGGTGACTAGCTGGTCGACGACAAAAGTCTGGTGTTGCAGCGGTGACTTGCTGGTCGACGACAAAAGTCTGTGTTGCAGTGGTTGCTCCATGAGATTATTGAGTACTTGACAAAAGATTCTACTCTGCTGGTGTTAATTGTACATCGTACCAAACCCCGCAAAAAAGACGCCGACGATATTGATTGAGCGGACGAACAACATTTGCGACCCTGAGTCTGAGTCTGAGTCGTCTCCACGTAGGCGCTCGACAAAAAGGTTCCTGGGTCCCGAGCATAAGAAAATTACTGACATACTGCAGCGCGAGGAACAGCATTGTAAGAGCGACGAGTGAGTACTTGATAAAAGGTCTGACGATAATTGTGTTGCGCTCGTGCACTGCACGAGATTCAGTCAACGCGTATGCAGAAGGGCGGATCCCGTCGTTTGCTTTGCATCAAACGCGTATGGTAGGCAGATGGGCGCGCGTCCCCCTCCACAACCAATGACGACGTCCGAAATCAGAATCGTTCGATCCTCTAGGTGCTCGTCATGAAACAAGAAACAAGAACAATTCGCGGTGAGGTCAGTGGCTACGAGTCCGCAGTCCCTCCATGAGACTTTGACACAAAAGATCCTGCTGTGCTGTACTGCCGGCAATTGTATGTCGTACCAAACCCCGCAAAAAAGACGCCCATGATAGTGTTTGAGTGGACAAACAACACCCGTGGCCCTGGGTCTGAGTCTGAGTCTGAGTCTCAGTAGGCGCTCGACAAAAAGGTCCCTGGGTCCCGGGCATAAGAAAATTAATTACTTATGACACCTACAGAGCGAGCAACGGCAACCAGCGAGTGAGCGCTGAGCACTTTTGTCAAGGTCTGGCGCCAATTGTGGGTTTCACCAAACCCAGGTCGCATCCTGGGACGGAGCCGGTAGCCGTCGTGACATTCTACACCCGTGCACACACGAAATGCGTATAGCGGGCAGAAGGGCGTCCCCCAACACCACGCCGTCGTTTGCTTTGCGTCGCGCGTGGCACAGCAGCGAGAGGATTCCCAAGGATGACATTGGTGCCCGCGAAGCTGCAAATCCAGCTGCATCCACGAGGGTAGTCTAATTACCTGCTAGAGGACAGACTATTGAGCCACTACAAAAGATCCCGCTGTGCTGTACCACTCTTTAGAAAAGACGCGCACGATATTGTTCGAGCGGAACGAACAACGCCCGCGGCCCTGAGTCCTAGTCGGCGGCTTCAGTAGGCGTTCAACAAAAAGGTCCCTTTGTCCGGGTATCAAAAAAAAAGGATTCACAACGATTACTTACTACAGAGCAAGCAACTGCAAGCAGCGAGTGAGCGCTGAACACTTACGGCAAGGTCCTATGCGAGTTGCACAAAACAAGAAACAAGAACAGATCCACGACGAGTCGGTGACTTTGAGACAAAGCATCCCGCTGTGCTGTACTGCCGGCGGGCACCAAACCGCGCAAAAAAGACGCTTCGAGCGGGCGAACAACACCCACGGCCTGAGTCGACCAAAAGGTCCAGCATAGGAAATACTTACGACACAGCGGCGAGTGGTGTCGAGATTGTGTTGCACCGGCACGAGATTCAGCATGGTGTGCACAAGCGCGGATCCCGCCGCGTCGCATGTGGCACGGCAAGAGTGCCCGCGTGGCTGCAAATCGCGGGGGAATCTAATTACCTAGTCTCGACAAAAATGATCCTGGGTCCGGGGCATAAGAAAATTACTTGGGAGCACCCGTGCACGGCACGAGACTCAGCAAACGCGCATGGTGTGCCAGATCCCGCGATCCCATTAGCGCCCGCGTGGCCGCAAACCCAGCTGCATCCACGCGGGGTCGTCTAATTACCTAGTCTCTACAAAAATGATCCTGGCACAAGAAAACTACTTGGGAGCGAGCACCGACGCCAGTTGCACCACCCGTGGACGAGGCACGCCGCGTGGCCGCCCGCAACCACTCCCGGAATTCCAACTACGCAAAATACCTACACAACCCATCATAAATGACAAAAATAATCGCACTACTGGGTATGGAGCGGGCGACGGTGATGCCACAGCCGGCATACAACCCGCGCACGCCCTGCTTGGCATACATCTGCCTTGCCGTATCCCAAAACGAGGGGCTCGGGCGGAGCACGTCCTTCGGCGGACGGAGCTCGTGCTGGGTCTGCATGGCGCTCTTGACTGTATCCGCGGGGAACAGCGCGAGGTTAAACATGGCGCCGGCACACGCGCCGGAGAACGCGCTTTCCCATGGCCTGAGGCCCCGGCGGAGATCTCCGTCGTCGGGGGATCGCCGCGCGAGGAGGAGGCGGGCGACGAATTCTTTGGTGGTGAACCACGCGGCGGTGCCGCCTGTCTCGCGGATGAGGGTGCCGGTGTGGCCGAGCCAGAGGCCGCGGGGGCCGGCGTCGCGGAGGACGGCGGCGAGGACCGCGAGGGGCCCCGGGGGCGCGCCTGCGGCGGCGGGGCGTGCGACGAGCATCTGGACCTGCATTTTGCACTTGACGAGCTCGATGGGTGTGCTGTGGGGCGTCAGAGCGAAGCAGCCAGAGGAGCAAAGGAGCGCACAGGAGGAAGCTGGTGGCCATGCCTGCGCCTGCGGCGGCGAGTGCGAGCTGTGGGAGGGTGGGGTCGACGGAGGCGGGGCGGGCGGCGAGGGTGCGGATGAGGCTCTGGAGCTCGCCGTATACGAGAAAGAGGGACGCGTTCTCGGCCATGGCGCCGACGATGGGTGCGGGGAGGCCGCGGTAGAGGCCGCGGACGCCCTCGTTGCGCCAGGTCTGCACGAGGCAGTCGACTGGGCCGGCGAAGCGGGCAGAGGCGTCGAGGACCTGGGACTGCAGGCGGACCTTGGCGAGGTCGAACGGGTGCTCGAAGACCTTGGAGACCATGCCCGCGATCTGGGGACGTTAGGAGGAACACAGCGGACGTCAGCCAGGAATGCAGAGGTTTGCAAGCGACGCACGCTGCCAAAGGAAATGTCGCGGAGTGCGCGCGAGGAGTCCATTGGGCAGCCAGGGGCGTGCGGTCGAAATTTAAATTACATTGGTCACGTGGGATGCAAGGCAGGGGTCGAAATTTCAGTCACGCGTGACACGACGCGTGTGCTCTCTACCATGTACCGCTCTGCCGGCTTTGATTTCAGCAACGAGCTGCGGTAAGTGCGCGCTGTGCCCGTCGACGCCGCTCATGGGCTGCAGAAACAACTTCCTCGGGCACACGGGCCTGCAGCTGCCCCGGGCGACGAGCACGGGCACGACCATCGTCGGCTGTCTCTTCGAGCACGGCATCGTCCTCGGCGCAGACACCCGCGCCACCGAGGGCCCCATCGTCGCCGACAAGAACTGCGAAAAGGTGCGTGCCCCCTCCCGCGCACGCCGCCGCTCACCCGCCCCAGATCCACTACATCACAGACAACATCCGCTGCTGTGGCGCAGGCACCGCCGCAGACACCGAATACATCACCGCCCTCGTCTCCTCCAACATCGAGCTCCACGCCCTCTCCACCGCCCGCACCCCCCGCGTCGTCACCGCCATGACCATGCTCAAGCAGATGCTCTTCCGGTCCGTCCCCCCTTTGCTCCCGATTCCCCGCTCACCCCCCCCAGCTACCAAGGGCACATCGGCGCCGCCCTCGTCCTCGCCGGCGTCGACCCCACCGGGCCCCACCTCTTCACCATCCACCCCCACGGCTCCACCGACAAGCTCCCCTACGTCACCATGGGCTCCGGCTCCCTCGCCGCCATGGCCGTCTTCGAGTCCTCCTGGCGCCCCAACATGCAGGTCCGTCCCCCTCTCTCCCTTTGCCTCGCCGC
The DNA here is from genome assembly GCA_017657275.1 of Termitomyces sp. T108. Taxonomy (NCBI): domain Eukaryota; kingdom Fungi; phylum Basidiomycota; class Agaricomycetes; order Agaricales; family Lyophyllaceae; genus Termitomyces; species Termitomyces sp. T108. The sequence continues at coordinate 3,238 of JAGGAU010008337.1, read as the reverse complement.
TCACCCCGCACAGCGCGACGACGCCCTCGCCCTCGTCAAAGCCGCCATCTCCGCCGGCATCTTCAACGACCTCGGCTCCGGCTCCAACGTCGACGCCTGCATCATCACCGCAGACCACACCGAGATGCTCCGCAACGTCGAGATGCCCAACGTCCGCCCCACCAAGGAACGCACGTATGCGTTCCGCAAGGGCACCACCGCCTGGACCAGAGAGTCCGTCAGGGACCTCGTCGTCGCCGAACGCGTCGCCCCCGTCGGCGATGCGATGGACACTACGTAGGCTTTTGTTGTAGTCGATCGAAACAGTCCTGGAATTCAGTTGTGAATGAGGTGGTGAGAATAGACGCGGATGCATGCCGACTTTTGGTGTACCAGCACAAACGGCTGCTCTGGCGCTGGGTGTTCATGCAGGCAATCCACCCCAGAGCTGTGAGGGTGCGATTAGTCGCAGGCTTCCATGGCACCACAATACTCATCTCTGTTGCGTGGCAACTCAGGCCCACCTGAGGGCATAAACTACTTGTCAACCAGTGAATAGAGCCAACAGAGCTCCCAAGTGTTGCAAGTAGGAGCCACTCTGTACTTGATTCTCAACCTCATAAGCCAACAAAGATTGTGTTGTTCCTTGATGACCAATATCACTAGAACCCAAGCCCCCCAAAGAACAGATTCTGGCACTTGACAGGTATCAAGACTCTGAAGGGGTGCATCTATTTAGAGCTTCGAGGCACGCCACCCCTTTCCTGAGCCTAGCCTCGGCTCGGCACTCGTTTCTATGCCACACGTCGTGTCACAGTCTCCAAGCCATCTCAGCCTCTGCTCATTTGTCATCAGACAGGAGAGATGGCAACCTCGTCCATTGTCCACACATACCTCGGGAGCCCACAGCTGCAGTCCCTCCACCAAGATGGGTGTTTTTGCACAGGGTGTGCCTTTCAGTGCATTCTCGGGAAGAGAACAAGTTGGAAGACAAGGTCTTCCATCTTTTTACCCCAGCACTCACATCAGGCCACGCTCTCCTGAGAGGTCCACTTACCCCCCTGCATCCTGCTTCCAGGACATATGGCAAGAACCGCAACATCTGGTCACAACAATGCAACCTCAGCAAGATACAGTCATAAAATAAAAACACATCGTGCATCTAAGGTGGTGAACTTGCCATGGCACAAACTTTTGTCCAGTCATGGCTTCACACTAAACCCTGGAACACATGCCGACTTCTGGTGTACAATCCAATGCACACGGCCGCTCTGGCGCTGTGATTAGTCGCAGGACTCCATGGCGCCACAATAGTTGTACAGCAGTCGTCCTCTGTTGGGTGGCAGTTCAGGCTCATTTGAGGGCATGAACTGGTTATTCACTAGTGAATAGAGCCAAAGCTGTCACAATCACCCACCACCGGTACCCAGCCCTGGCCCCAGTATCCTCTACCTCACAGGGGCAGCTCCACAAACCCCAGGCCTGGACTGGTTTTCCCCAGTGGCCATCAACACATCAGCAGCCATCAACACCATCACCGCCCGCATACGCCACATCAGCGCTGACCCCAGCAAACCCCGGATGCCCACGCCACCATCAGCACTTGCTCCGGCAATCCCCGGCCATTGACGCCGCCCTCAATACCGACCCCGGCAATTCCTGGCCCATCACCAGCAACCCCCACAACCCCAGCAATCCCTGGCCCATCACCGGCAAACCCCAGCACCCTCCCTTCCAAATCAGGCAACCATCACAACTCACGCATCAACGCACCGCCCTGGCCTGAATCCTGCACCCTGTGCCTCCTCTTCAGTCGACTCCTTGCCTCTCCGCAACGTCCATACCTCCGTGCTCCCAAAGCAAGGTCCTCCTTTGTGAGCTTCCTTTACGCCACTCAACCGATGCTGACATCCATAGCGTCCTTGCACGGTCCCCGGGCTTCAGCAAGAGCCCCAGCACACCCGTACCGCGCCTTGCACAGACCCCGGGCTCCAGCAAGAACCCCTGCACCGTGACTAGCCATGGAGCCTGGGCCAGAGTCCCGGAGCATGTCTGCTCCCTTGTATATAAGTTGTAATGTAGCATATGGTATGTTAGTGTTGATATTGCCCATTCCCCAGTCTCTAGTTTGCTCAGTTATCGTTTTGGTCTACTTCTCTTATCACATTTCTGCTCTTCCATTATCTCATACTTGCCTCGTCTTGTCTTATTATCTTATCACTTGTCTCATCTCATCCCCAATCTATTTGTTTTCCATCTCTAGCCTCTCTCTAAGCTTCTCTCCATCTTTCTCCTTCTCTCTTCTCCGTCTCATCTCTTGTCTCTTCTCTCCTCTAGTCTCGACTCTTTTGCCCTCCCTCCACCTTTCTCCAGCCCCAGGACTTAGTGAGTCCCACGCCTGAACCCCGGCCATCTACACACTTGCTTCCAGGACTTATACCAAGCCCTGGAGCTCGTCCCCAGACCATGGAGTTCCCTTGACAGTCTCCTGGACCAGTCTTGGTCCCTTCATCCTCACCTCAAGGCACGCCACCCCCTTCCCAAGCCTAGTGGTCTTGGCTTGGGACTCACTATTGCACTGTTTCTGTGCCACATGTTGTGTTGCAGTCTCCAAGCCACCTCAGCCTCTCCTGCCTACTTGTCATCTCCCCTGAACTGTATGTCCATTGTCCACACATCCTTGGGACCCCACAGCTGCAGTCCTTCCACCAAAATGGGTGCCAAAAAATGGAAGCACCTTTCAGTGCATTCTCAGGAAGAGAACAAGCTGGTCTTCCATCTTCTTACCCCAGCACTCACATCAGGCCACGCTCTTCTGAGAGGTACACTTACTCCCCTGAATCCTGCTTTCCAGGATTCTGGTTGCAATGATGCAACCTCAGCAAGATGCTCAAGGAGCTGTAAGCCAGCTGGGGCATCATACGGTACAATATCCTGCCCTAGCCCAGCCTCATGGCCAATTTCAGAAACACTTGACAATATCTCCATGGTACCGCTAACAAGAAACTTGTCTCTGGAGGTCTTGACTGGATACACAAATGCTGACTGGGCCTCCACCACCACTTGGTTTCAGGTTTTGCTTCCTTTGTTGGATTTGGCTTTGTCTCTTGGAGTTCCAAGAAATGACCAATTATCACTCTCTCTAGCATGAGATCCAAATATATCATGAAAGACATCATTTGTGCCAGACCAGGACTGAGAGCACTACACGACAGAGAATGAATCCTCAGTGTCTGTCGTAGAAGAGAGAGAACAACTG
>JAGGAU010008336.1:0-44691 GCA_017657275.1 Termitomyces sp. T108 | reverse complement strand
GTGCTGTACAGTACATTCCCACGCCTCCGCGCCTGCGCCTGATGCGCCGCACTCTGGCAGAGGAGTCCTTAGACTTGTTCTCTTTGGATTCCCCTCTGCCAGGTAATTAGCTACATTTCCTGTCGTACAGTACCATTCTAATACACTTTGTATTCCCCTCTGCCAGTTGTGTGACTTAGCCGCAACCTCTGGAGGTTGCCCTTACACACCCAGAGGGAATTGGAGATGGTTTTGGTGGTTTGATGGAGTGTGGAGAGTTCATGAAGGGATAAGGAGATCTGGGTTAGTTGCACCTGTGCTTCTAATTGGAGCAGGTGACTCCAGGCATTGTTCTATGGGACTGGGGGTGTCTGAGGGAGGATCTGGAGGGGCTGGCTGAGACATAAAAACAGAGGGGCTTAAGTCTGGTGGGAAGGCAACAGATAGGAGCCTAGGAGATTGGCAAGCTATGGAGGGCCTTTGGACCAGAGTTAGGAGACTTGTTCTGCTGTAAAGGCAACCTCCAGGGGTTGCAGCTAAGTCACACAACTGGCAGAGGGGGATCCGAAGTGTATTAGAATGGTACTATACAACAGGAAATGTAACTAATTACCTGGTAGAGGGGGATCCAAAGAGAACAAGTCTAGGGACTCCTCTGCCAGGGTGCAGCGCATCAGGCGCAGGTGCAGAGGCATAGAAATGTACTGTATAGCATGACCATGCCTAAACCCTAATCCCAGAGGAGGTCTGGAAATCTCCAGACTATTCCCGGACAACTCCAGAGGTCCCAAAATGGAAATAGCTCTAGAGCATTCCAAAAGGGAATTCCGGAAATCTCTAGACTGCCCCAGGACAATTCTGGAGGTCCCAAAATGGAAGTTCCCTGACAGTAGTGTTGGGCACGCACTAATCAATGTGTGAGTCCTGGGCAGGGTCCCAGCTACTTGTGGGGGCTGAAGGTTTGGTAAGTTTCAAAATATGTAAGGGGGGCACTTGGTGCTCTCAGTCACTAAAACAAAATCCTGCTGTAAGTGCAGGCGCTAGACTCCTGGCAGCGGGAGGCGGTAATGTACCTGGTGGTACCATTAGCAATAGGGGTGCTGACTGGCAAGAATGAGGTAACCGCTAAACTGCTGGCGTGTATGAAGTGCTAGCAGCTTGACAACCTAGAGAGTATGAGAGAATGAAGGTGCTTAGCAACTTAGTGGACTAGGCTCGCTAAGATGTGCTGTGTGCAGTAGAGGTCTGTTTCTTTTTTGGTGCTACCACATAGTACAGTATTTATACAGTGCTAGGTTGCCGTCACTAACTACATAAGGTAAGTGAAAATAATATAGTTTGTACATATGGAATGGAAAAGAAGTCGCTAGCGGCATATGTCAAGAACTTCAAGAAGTATGATGCAAGGGATGAAATGTGAAAATTTGTCCAAGTCACTAACAGCGCCTGTCCACCAGTTGGATAGCCCTGCTACCCAAAGACCATAAGTGGTCAAATACATAGGGAGCTGCCACTTTGGCCTGAAACCATCAAGGAGGGAAGTCGCCAGACCTTGGACCAAGGTGCCAAGGTGGAGCTGATACCCATGAGACTGCTTCCTGATGCTCCTGTGGTTCCAAGGCTTCTGATTGGGGAGCCAGGCCACTGCTAATCAGATAGCGCTAATTTAATTGAAGTGCCAAATAATCTTGATGTCAGATAAGGCTGCTAAAATTAGCATCAGTGCACCCAGCCCAGCCAAGTACTTATCACCCTGGCAACTCCCAGCACTCTCCCAACCCAAAAAGGCAACCACTACGCATCAACACATCACCCCAGTCTAAACCCCATATCCCACACCCCCTCCTCAGTTGACTCCTTGCCTCCTCACCCATTCCATGCCTCCATGCTTCCAAAGCAAGACCAATCCTTTGTGAGCTTCCTTTATGCCACTTGACCAATCTCAATGCCCACAGCGCCTTGCACAATCCCCAGGCTTCAGCAAGAGTCCCAATGCCATCACACAACTCCTTGCACAAACCCTGGGCTCTAGCAAGATCTCCTGCACTGCAACGTGCCCCAGAGCCTGGGCCTGCAGTTTGGAGCCTACCCACCCTCCCTGTATATAAGTTATAGCATAGCCTCCAGTATAGTAGTGTTGATATTACCAATCTTTCCTGGTTTCTAGTCCAGCCTTCATACTCTTATTATTTTCATCAATCTTACCTGTCTTGTCTCTATTTCTTGTCCATCTTGTACTTGACTCATATTATTCTCTGCTCTCATATTACTTGTCTTATTCTCAACTCAATCTATTTCTTTTCCCTCTTCTGGTCTTCCTCTTTAAGTCTCTTCCTCTCTCTTTCTCTCTCTGACTCCATTCCCTCTCTAAGTCTCTGACTTCTCTTGATTGCACCCCACCCCTTTTCCCTTGAACTCAGCTCCAGGATTTAACAAGTCCCATGTCTGACCCTGGCCTATCAGCACTCGCTCCCTGAGACTTACTCTCAGCCCTGGAGCTTATTCCTGACCCCAAGAGTTCCCTCAATAGCCTTCTGGACTAGTCTCAGTCCCTCCGTACTTGTTCTTCCCTTCTAAACTCCTGGTTTGTACGCCACGCCCCACAATTCTGGTTATGCACGTAGACTTCATGTTCACCAAGTAAGGATTTGCCCAGTGGTCTGAGCCCCCATGGTCAGCAGAACCTGACAGCTTTTGCTAGAAGCACATATCTCCCTTCTTTTTGGTGTAATAGTGGGTTTTACCCTTGGTTTGGTAACCTTAGGTGAGTTAGGCCAAGACCTAGATGAGGCAAAGCTAATGTTTTCTTTTCAGTGGTTGGACTCCTTATGGAGGTTGTCAAGACCCTGACTTGGGGGGCTCCTACCAGAGCAAACAACCACTTGGTCAGAGATGATGTCAACAACAAGTATGTGGAACCAAGGATAATCAAATGTAAGTAGACAAGAAAAGGGATGACTGAGGAATTCAATGGTAGATCAGAAGACTAATGGATTAGAGGCAGATGAGAGGAAGCAATAAACAATCAAGAGGCAAACACAAGTAATAGTAATTAGGAAGTCAAGTAACAATCAGAAATATCAAGGCTAGGGAGTAGCTACCAAATACCAGACTTTATATAGCTGTAGACTGCTACCTCAAGGGGAAGCTGGAAGAGTCAGGTGGAAGTGATCTAAGTCAAATGGAAGTGAACTGGAAAAGGGGATCATGGATGTGGCTGAGACCTGGATGTGGCTGGATCTAGATGTGGCTGACACCTGAATGGGGCTGATCTACTGTGGAGGGATCAGAGCTGGAATTTGATGGGAGGCAATGAGTGGGGGTTCTGACAGAGGTCTGACAAGGTACTTGTTTTTAATTTTGTAAAAGCCCCTCATGGTGGACTCCAGATGATGCAAATTTGAGGTTTATTTTTTAAAATTAATTAGAAAAATATCTAATCAACAAAATAGATCTCTCGAATTCACAAGTTTTGTGGAGCTTTAAGCTAACATGTAGCACACACTTTGTAGAAGAGTTCTATAATTTTTATTGATCTAGTTTTTAAAATGAATCAATTCACTTCAAAAATGGAATCAAATGGTATTATTGCTTTGTTCCTAAAGTTTACTACTACACACAGCCTAAGATATCTGTTTGCTGGGGACTCTGAGCTTGTACAACTAGTTTCTTGCCTCATTCTCCCCAACCTTCCTCCTTTTATACCTCATTCCTGACACACAGGCCATGTTCCAAACATGACTAGGCAGTTTTGCTAACAGTTGAATGCAGCTTTATCAGTGAAACCTTTTGTTGTTTTCAGGCTCGATTTCTCTTCATCTCTCTGCTTTTCAGCCCTCCATCCAGGTCCTCACCATGCTCTCATCCTTCTAGTTGATCCAGACCAGTGTGGGGTAGGGTAGTTGATGCAGAGGAATGGGAACTCACTGGAGGTTGTCTGCCTTAAGAGGGATCTGGTGGACACAGGTTTGATGCCACTGATCCGTTCTGCAACTGAATGATCCATAATCAATGATGAATGATCCTCAATCAAATAATCTATGCTGCAATCAAATGATCTGTGATCTCAGCTACCAAAGGTTTGTTTCAGATCATGATTTCAGATTATTCCCTCAGCTAATACCATTGACTAGCTATCACTTCATTTGTCCTTACTTCCTGCAATCCACTGGCTTGCTTTAGGCATCATCTTTATTGCCAGATGTAGCTATGGTAGCAAAGTATGTCCTGCCTACAGTTTTTGGCTTTCCCATACATTCTGCTTATGGTTTTCAGCAGGCATGTATTTAGATATGAACATAATGTATCCTCTCCTTTGTTCAATCTTGGCATGATCAAGCCACATATTAATGTCCTTGAGTACGATGGTGGTTTCAGCCTGGAAGGTGCTAGGAGCAAACACAAACTCAGAAGATGAGACAAGGCTGTTGGCAATGTTGCCTATGCAGTTGAGCACTTTGGTTGCTACTGCATCCACAATGACTTCAGCTGATTGGTCAGTGACATTGTCCTCTAGTAAAAACACAACCACTAAGACCATGTTTCTTGCATCATTTTTGAGCTTACTGCCTTTGGAGACTACTGCTGCAGTCATCAGCATGCATGTCATAGGGTTCTCCTGCCAGAATCCACCCCTTAGTCTCCCCCAGCACTTGGTGTCACTGACCAACTTGACCGGGCTGATGTCGCCGTTCATCAGGGCACTGATGTCAGCGCGCGTCAGGAGTTGTCGGAGTGAGGGTGGGATTTCCGGGGGGCTGGCACCACCGGGTGGAGGCCTAGACGTCTGCCTTGCGATGTTGGGCATCGAGGGAGAGCGTGAGGCTTGGAACGAGGAAGTAGTTAGAGCGTAGGGACGGCTTGTTAGGCCGGAGGCGTGCGCTAGGCGCGAGAATAGGAATATATTGCTATCTAGTCACAAAAACTACCAGGACCCCGAATGGGATGATGGGAGTTGATGATCAAGAAGCGTCCTCGGTATATCCTTTTGTCACCCCGTTGCTCGACAGAAATTGGATGTTCCTATCAGTGATGAGTAGGCAGTGGAAAAAAGCAGGAACAACTTGCCTATGTGTTTCGACGCCCCAACGCAGAAGACGATTGGTGATTTTTGTGACATTGACAGGGCTGCAAGATCCGGCTTTTGGAACACTTGGTCATTCAACGCATTTTCGAGTTTAGATTCCATATAAAGGAGGAGTTTGAATAGTACCTCAGGCCTCCCTGAAGTTTCATTCAAGGTGCTTACCAAGCCGCTGGCTGAATCTTATGATACACTTACTCACGAGTGAGGCGGTATCTAATAGCACAAGCACCATCTTTACATAACAAAGGTTGAAAACCGAGGAAGTTCAGCCTCTCATTATCTTTTGACACTTGTCCAGCCAGTCTGCTCCGTGCAATGGATGACATCTATAAGGAATTATTGTTGTTCAAATCTCTCCACACGACCGGCGTTCACGGGACCTCCGGATATGCCGCATGTATCTACTCCCCAAGATTAGACTTACCAGTCATGGAGAATTAATATTAAACGCGAAGTCACAGCCTACGTAACGCCGTTAACAACGGCGATTTCAGCTGGATGAACCCCCCCGTATCTCCGATTTCAAGGCTTGCAAAAAACGCTGTACCAGTATTCACATCAGTGCTAGAACGTCCTGAGAAACCTTGAGCTTTTATAGGCAAAGGACTAAGATTTGCTAGCCAAGGATTCAATTATGTTTTTGTTCGGTACTTTCTTGGGTCTGCCATCGATATCATGATGATGTACGAGTTATCTTTGAGATAGAACTGGTTACGCTTTCCTTGATGAGTCTACTCGGTATTTGTACTATTCTTAGCTCTCACTTCGTGTAGTTGTCCGGTTGTTGAGCAGAGCCGAGAGCGAGCCCACCTTGAGGCAGTAAGTAATTTTAATCCCTCGGTAACTGCTTGGATGGGCATACTTCACAGGATTTGATTGACGTTGAAGTATGGAAAATGGGTGCTGAGTACTGAGTCTGTGAGCCATGATTCCGAGTTAATGGTGCCTGCTGTAGCTTTCGACGGTTTCTTCAACAAATTTACTCTGTCTTTAGCCTGTGTGAGCTTTCGCTTTATCGGGGCCTTCACGCTGAACATTGAATTGTTGGTCAACGCAGTCTGAGGCTTGTTCCAATTTCCCAACTCCTCGCCGGATAGCCGTCACATCACTTCTTTGCGTGTCTCTAGATTTGTCATTGAAGTTATACGCAATCCGTGGAGACTTGGTCTTCAGGCCTCGGCATCACCTCGCATTGATACAACTGTTCCACTTGTCTCGGAGTTCCACCAATACCATATTTCTCTGATCATCGTATCCGAGATCAATATGGACTGACGCGGCTTACGACTGAGTCTTCTCCATACACAATCCACCATATCCACCTTTGCTATCTTTCTTTGCCGCCAGAACTATCATTACTCTGAGATTACCTTTTTACATGGTGTATCATTGTGGCCTGCGGTAAATTGTTGGTGAGCTGAAATGCTATAGAAGTAAATTTCCCCATTTGCTTCTGTAATCTATGATTCAGGTCCCATCTGGGTTTCCGAAGAAGTTACAGCTTTTTCCTCGTGGCATGTACGACTATAAATTCAGCACCCGACAAATGCACCTTTTTCAAAAGTCCTTTTGAGCCCTCCTTATGGCCTCCTCTCAATCTGTGTCCCCTCCTTCGGCGCCGTTGTCTCCTAGGAGATACCTCGTCCCTGCCATCAATAGAGGTTCTTTCGCATTCGCTCGGATAAATGGAGACGTTTGTCTCGTGCAAGGTATGGTCGTGAAATTCAGATTCCTTTTAGTTTCTGATGGTCTTTACAGTGTCGCTCGACACACCAGTGTCCGCACTCACTAGTGTCGATGTGAAAATTTTCCGACATGAATTCATAACAATCTTTCGACTCCTTGAAACGAAAACTCTTCATCCTTCCGATATTTCCTTCCTCGAACCAATAAATGATTTTCATGCGCGATACGAAGAAGAGAATGAGACAGTCTTTCTTGCGAAGGAACTTGTGGGAAGATTACAAAGAATTGCTCCACAACCGCAGTTCTCGCGAGTACGCACGAGGCGATATACAGTCAGTAAAGCAGTAACCCAGCAGGCGATGAGAAGAAGAGTGAAGGAGGGAACTTGAAATTGATCGAGACGCGGGCGAAAGCTTGTGTGATTGCATTGTATTTCTAGTGATGTACCTTTCTTTTCCTATTTACTATATGTATCTACCTACGCTCTTCATTATAAATACATGAATCCATGCTTTAATCCATTTCTAGATTGTTTACATGTGGAATTAAGAGATGCAACTTCTCTTTATTGATATATATTTACGCCATCGCGGCTGGCGGAGCTGCAAGTTTTTTGAAATCCTCTTTCAACAAGACCAAAAGATAAGACGGAGAAAGTAGCCAAACTTCCAGGATTCTGATCCGTCAAGAGAGATATGTAGTAAATATCGTGACATGTTTCACGACCTTTCAACTTACAGCGTAGCCAATCGCAGCTGGTGATGAAGACAGAGAATTCAACGTGTGACAAGACCCCTGAGGGCTTTTTAACTTCCATGGCTGGAGTTCGCTCCGACAACACCGTCTACTGATGTTCTTTCAACGTGATACCGTTTTCATAACGATATTGCTACATCACCAGTGCGATGATGTGCCGTCCGGATTTGTTTGATGAATCGGATGCTGATTTCATGGATCTTCCTATATTGATACTTCTTGACGAGCACAGATCGTAAAAATCAATTTCTTCAACTCTATAAATATGTGACGCCTCATCGAAGGAGATGGTAAAAAAGAAGATAGCTGTGTCTATTTTACGAGTAAGGTTACTCTTCGGCAAGCCCGGCATCACGGATATCAGACCAAATAACTAAACAAGCGGAACTCGAAGGGCAGGTCCCAAATTCTGATATTTGGCCCAACCTTGATCGCTTCGGCCAAATATTACTATTTCTAGTTGCAGTTGAATTTTCTGTCAGCTGTCCTCGTTCAAATTCTTGATACTGAGGCACAGTTCCAGGCAATCGGTAGCGTGCCCATTCAGGTGAATATTGATATTGATTTTCCATGGTATAACAAGAAACTTTGTAAGACGTGGAAAATAAAAGACAGTTTCAACGAAGTCACGAGTTGACTAAAAATAGTAATGTTTGGCCGAAGCGATCAAAGTTGGGCCAAATATCAAAATTTGGGACCTGCCTATCGATTTGAAAACGGCTGTAAAAAGCTCGCGCTTATGTTATTATACTAACTTCCAAGTTCCGATTAGTCAAAGCTATCGTTGACTCAAGATAAGCTTTGAAAATACAATACTATCATAGCTGCCCAGCAGAACTATCTCACACTTTGCTTATTGAAACCCTGATCTATGCATCTGACTGGTCTCATGCTTTATCAGAAGCTGTGGCATAGGAGCTACTTCTGCCTGAAGCGGAAGGTCAGTCCCGGATATTGAGCGTCTTGAAAGAAGCTTAAACTCGTACCGGGTCATCCCTAACCTCCTTCCTTCACATATGGAACCTAAACCTGAGCATGCCTCGAACGACCAAGTGGTGCCAAAACCAGCACTGTCGGCGACACAAAAGATTACCAGTCGTCTTCTGCGCTGGGGCATTGAAACACATGGGCAAGTTGTTACTGCTTTTTTTCTATCTCCATCTCAATCATTGACAGGATTTCTCCGACTTCCGTTGAGCAACGTATTGACAAGAGGCTCTATCAGTTGTTCTTCATTTGGTTTTCTGCAAACATGAATGTACTTGCTTTTAGCACGGGATGCGCTGGTCCAGCTTTTTTTAGTCTGGGGCTGCACGATACATTGGTTATTCTAACTCTGGCTGACATCTTGTATGTTCTGTTTGACTGGAACTATTTGAGTAACATGTCTCAAAACACGTTCATTCCAAAACTAGTTCATGTACTATGCCTGCCTTTTTGTAAGTCATTGTATTAAGTTCTTGATTTTTTGAAGTTTTGAGATCCATTTGGCTCGGAAATAGCGCGGTTTTTGGCCCAAAGTTAGGAACTAGAGGGATGGTTCAGGCCCGCTTCTCTTGGGGGTATGATCATGCACTCAACATGAGGCCTCACTCCCACGAACTTTTGAATCAACAGATATTACGGATCAGTTATTCCGAGCATCCTCAATGTACTTTCAATGGAAGGATTCTTGATCCTGAATTGCATTAGTGGAGGACAGACATTAGCGAGTGTTTCCCATCGCTTGGATGACACAGCAGGAATCGTCATCATCAGTGTTTTGTCGTTGATAGTAAGTTCTATGTCCTTGGGAAGCGCAACGCCAATGAAATCTTTCGTAGATATCATTCTTGGGATACAAAGTTGTCCACTGGTGAGCTCGTAGATGTACATTGTTTGCGTCCAATTTGCAAACTTGGACAGGTACGAAACCATCGCTTGGATACCAAACGTCATCACTTTCATTGTGATGCTTGGCGTTGGCGGAAAGTATCTTAAAATATCCGAATACCCGACCCAGCCACCGCCGTCAGCGCAGACGGTGATTTCTTTTATGACATTTGTCGCTTCTAGCGTCCTAAGCTGGTGCACCATGACACCAGATTATGGCGTATATCACGATGTGAATGCATCTAGGTGTGGTCGCACTCTTTTATTCTTGTTCTTGTTAGCTAGACACATGATGATCAGCTATAGAATCTTCATTTATACTTATTTTGGACTTCTGTTATCCAACGTAAGGTCGCAAGCTTGCATGGATATTGGTCGAATGCTCACATAACTCCGGACATTGATATAATTAGATCCCTGCTCAAATACTAGGTGCAGCATTTGCTGCTATGTCTCCGGCAATTCCATCATGGAGCGAGGGTTTTGATGACGGTAATAATATTGGAGGACTTATTTCAGCCGTCTTATCTCCTGTTGGAGCGTTTGGAAAATTCCTGGTTGTGCTCGTCTCACTCTCAATTCCGTCATTATGTGCTCCTACAATGTATACTTTTGGTAATACCTATCAAAAAAGACCCCATACCTTTGACACTGATGACACTGACTAGGAACAAGTTTTATGTCTATAGCGCCAATCTGAGTGCCGAGATACGTGTTTGCAATCGTCTCGGAAGTAGCGTAAGTCGATATCTTAGTATCATCAAGATAAAAAACAGTTCTCAGTCTTTTCCAGTCTTGTTCCACTCGCGATTCTTGGTGCGAACCATTTCTTCAGAACAATAGTCAATGTTCTTAGTAGGAATCCTTTCGCTGTATATTGTGACCGTAGTGCATTTCTGATCCCATTTGTTCAGGCATCATCGGATATTGGACAACTGCTTTTGCAGCAATTATTATTGTGGAGCATCTGATTTTCAAGAAACGAGACTTGCAGCAATATAACACGGATCAATGGGACAATCCTCGAAAATTGCCATCCGGAGGAGCTGCTGTGTTGGCTTTCTTTGGAGCAATTGGTGTTGTCATACCATGCATGTCGCAAGCTTGGTATGTTGGACCTATTGCTAAGGACACAGGGGATATTGGTATTGTTGTGGGTTTCTTCGTTGCTGGTGGTTTATACTCCTTGCTTAGATTGGTAGAAGTCACATTACTTCATAGCAAGTAAATCATATTCTCGTATAGATGCATCAGAGGATCGCATGAAACATCGGTATCCAATTCCAATTGACTGTGCTGAAACTGCAACTACTCTCTCTACTGAAATTTGAGCACACTCATTTCACCATGTGTCAAAGGGTCACAAATCAAAGATCAATCTTCCAGCACCAATACATTTCTTCTGTCTGCACTGTTTGTTGTTCAATATTACCCATATAGCGAGATCTAGATAGTATGCTCTCGTTCGCCCGCACCGTAACTGGAAGTATCTGTTGAAGATCAAACCGAAGTGCACTGATAAGTTAAATGTTGCTGTGGTGTACTAAGTACAGCGGGAAAATTTATATTGATTACCTGGGAAGCACTGACAGTGACAACCCCCCCACTCGAGGTCTGTCGAGCGGAACGAATTCTCAAAACGGCACCCAAAAGATTGTAAGAAGGGTGACTACAAACTGGTCAAGGATGTCTTTCCAGAGTCCTGTTCGCAGGCTTATTCAAACTTTCGACTCAAGCTTCAAGATCCAACCCAGCGTATTCGTCAGGCTGGGACGGAAGTCTGGCCAAAGCTCTTGCCGCCTGCATCGTAAGTGCATTGACAGTACATTTATACCTCCTATCGCATTTAATAATTTCTATTGAAATTGAATTTGTGAGGGTTTCATTTCAATATGGATAACGAAGCGTCAAGATTGAAATGAAGGGATCCAGACGCGATTGCACAGCCAAACAATGTATTCAAATCCTTCGCAAGGTCTATGCAATTCTCAAGCCTTGCTCGCGTCCTTGTTCGTCCGTGGCTCATCTGTTTATCTTCTGAGAGCCTTACTCATATCTAGGTAATTAGTTCAAAAGAAAAATGCAGACGAAATACGTCCTTTAATATTCCGAGTACACCAGAGGCACTTGGGCCGCTGCTTCTAAACTGCGGCATGACAATACAACGTGTATATCGGTATGCGGGTCGAGCACAATAGCAAGGAACGTACACTCCAGGAATTCAATGACATTGACAACACTGCCAATCTTCAGCGTTCGTCAAGCTTTGGCATGTAAGTGAGATGGGTGTGGTCGAATTAACCTGCCTAGGGCATACTTTCATTATGCACCACATGCATAAGTAAAGTCGTGTTGTATAGCGGCTGCTACTCGTGTGTTTTCGTGCGTGTTTCCATTAAAGAGTAGTATGTATGTTCTATGATTCTCGAAGTGTAGAGACTGTGGACATTCGTCGAGTTCACGTGCTAGTCAGATCTGGAAAACACCCTAACACCGACGACATATCAGTGCAATTTGAATAATTTAAATTGTTTCAACACGAATAACTGATACATACAACATGAGAATATGAGAAAAGACAGTCTAAAAGAGGTATTGGTAAATATATAAGATTGGCAGCGTGGGCCTGCGGGCCAGTGGGGTCCTTGAGGTATTGGGTTCGATAAGAATCATTTACCACCAGTCACCTTGCTCCTTCATGGCATCGGCGACCTTGATGAAACCAGCAACGTTGGCGCCAGCGAGGAGGGAGGGAAGAACACCACTAATCATTTTCTCGCCAGACCATTTGGTACCAGCGTTGAGACACTGGGAGTAAGCCTCAGCCATGATGTTCTTGAGCTTGTTGTCGACCTCCTGAGAAGTCCAGACAAGGCGCTGGCTGTTTTGAGCCATCTCAAGACCGGAAACGGCGACACCACCACAGTTGGAGGCCTCTGTGGGTAAGGTGTGATGGTTAGTATCTGATGTTAAGCTAATCAAGAAAAAGAACTTACTTCCGGGAGCGTACCACACTCCCTTGCCGGCCTTGCGGGCATCCTCAAAGACCTCAATGGCCTCCTCGGTACAACCCATGTTGGAACCCTCGGCAACGATGCGGACACCAGCAGCAACAAGAGCCTTTGCTTCCTCCCCGGAAACTTCATTTTGGGTCGCGCCGGGAAGAGCGTGATGGACGACGGGGAGAAGCGTCCAAGGGCGCTTGCCAGCGTGATAGATGAAGCGGTTTCCAGGCTGCTGAGCTACCCATGACTCAAGGGTTCCACCCTTGAGCTTGAGTTGACCAATGCTCAGTACATCCGCCCTGGTGAAGCCCTGAGGAGCGATGAGGGAACCCTTGGAATCAGAGAGAGATTTGACGGTGGCGCCAAGTTCAATGACTTTGAGCGCGGTGTACTGAGAAACGTTACCAGATCCCGAGATGGCGACTATGGTGGAAGGGAGGTTCAGGGAAAGTTCAGGACAGGACTTGGCGATCATCTGGTAAGTGCGGATGTGATTATTACCGTGATGAATGATGCAAAAGGAAAGCGGACGTACGTGCTCAACGAAGTAAATGAGACCGTAACCAGTAGCCTCAGGACGAATGAAAGAACCTCCCCAGTCGAGACCCTTGCCTGTGAGCATGCCGACGAACTCATTCTTCAATTTCTTGTAAGCACCGAAGAGGAAGCCGATCTCCCTAGCACCGGTTCCAATATCACCAGCAGGCACATCGGTGTCCTGACCGATATGCCTGAAGAGTTCGGTCATGAAAGCGGTGCAGAAGCGCCTGATCTCAGAGTCAGATTTGCCCTTTGGGTCGAAATCAGAGCCACCCTTTCCACCACCCATGCTGAGGCCAGTGAGAGCATTTTTAAAGGTCTGTTCAAAACCAAGGAACTTGAGAATAGAGAGATTGACGGAAGGGTGAAGTCGGAGACCGCCTTTGTAGGGACCGAGAGCTGAGTTATACTGATAAAGGAAAGTTAGGCGATCATATATCCTTGATCGGAACAAAAAAGTGCCGACCTGAACACGGAAACCTCGATTGACTTGTGGAACACCCTTGTCGTCCTCCCAGACGACACGGAATTGGAGGACACGCTCTGGGACCTGGATGATATCGAGGGCCTTTTGGTAATGCGGGTTTGCAGTCAAGAAAGGTTGCAAGCTTTGGGTAAGCTCGTTCAATGCCTACAGGCAGATAATCAGATCGAGAAAAGTGATATAACAACCGATATTTGATATACCTGCTCGAATTCGGGTTCGACTGGGAGAACCATGGCGTAGAATATGTGATGCTTGGAAACTGAGGATGGTGTGAGGGTCTCGGGGCCTTTGCTTTTAAGCCAATTGCTTATCACACTTTTTTTCTTATCTAGGTGCGATCACATAGATCGGCCGGCGCATCGGCTCGATGGCCGCATTCCAAATTGAACGAAAAAATACCCGATACGGATTCTTGTTTCTCCGAGTGACCTTCGGTATTCTGTATCTCCTGACATCCGAGCATTGGCAGAAATGACTCGACATAGACAGACTCCCATGCTTACATGAGCCTTTGAAACTGCAGAATTGTGAAGTCGTCAAGGGAGCGAGCTCTGGAGAGGAGCTCCATCTCATTGTTTCCTGACGAGCACTCTTCAAGTGTCATGTTGCAGCTGAGCTTTCAAACGACGCCATCCATTTTACTGGCAGGAACATAATCAATTTCTAGAAACGCATTTTTCTTCACACTGCATGTGCAGCTGACGGAGTCACAAGTAGATGGGAATGTTAATGCTGCTTCTCTTCCCAAGTCTCCTCCAGTTCAGGTGTAGCCTGCGTCAAATCAAGGTTTTCAAATTCAAATTGGACATCGAGACCCTCAAGGTTGGATCACGTGGCCCAAAGTTCGTACAACGATTTGAAACGCAACGACGAAGAACAGACCTTTTTGCAGACTGGCATGCTTGAGTCCATATGTAAATTCAGGGGCAGATACATGGGTACCACGGTTCAGACTCTCAGGAATCCACACTACGTAGTACATATGATAAATGCTTACCCACACAAGGATAGCCGCTGCGGCCCGTAAAAGTAATTGAGAAGCTCGGACTCGGATTCCGTCGGCCGGCAGGCGGATAGTGTTCTCGACGCCGATCATCCACTTCATCCACTTCATTTTCGGATCAAACGCAGCGATGGCCATGGATGAGTTTTATAGCGTGGCGTCTTATTTTCGTCGGATAATCATCGGGGACTCAACCTAGCTCAAGAACTCGAAAGAACATAACACCCTACGGCAAGCAGCCTGGGTGAATGGGATGAAAAAACAGCAGTCCAGTCTGACCAATGAACGGGACACAAAGAAACACTGTTTGACAAGATCGTCGAGGTCTGATGGTAGAATGAATGAATGAATTCTGTTTATACCGCCGGCAAGCCACATTGCAGGGCTAAGAGGCGGGGGGTCTGATGGTAGAAAACATGAAGTAGAACTTATTATGACATAACCATATGTCTTCCCTCTTAAAAGTTTTCCATCTCGTCAACCCTTCAAGTCCCCATGGATTTGAATTGACGTACTTCTGGAAGCGCAGATGCAACTGTTTCATGTCTGAGGAATAATTTCGTGGGATGTTGGAAATTGCTTCGAGTTTCCAGCAGAAGAAGAAACATCCACAGGTGCGATGCAGATTACTGGGAAGATATAATCATTCCGGAGAAGGCGAAGTACAATAAAGTAAAATAGAATAGAAGTGGACGACAGCAATCAGAGAAACTGTTCTGGAAAGAGTAGAACATCTAATCGCATGCCTGACAAAGAAGACTTACAGGGAAGGTAAGCTTCAAGTTGAATCGTGGAAATGTCTTCAAGACAAGTGAACAACAGCAATCAGAGAAGCTGTACTGGGAAGAGTAGAACGTCTAATTGCACGCCTGACAAAGAAGACTTACAGAGAAGGTAAGCTCCAAGTTGAATCGTAGAAATGTCGTCAAGTACGGTGTGGTGTGTGTTCTTGATTCTGTGATTCGGTTCTGTACTTCGAACGGGCCGCGATCTTCATTTACATGTGAAGCGCACAAATGTGTCAGAACATTCTACGGTTTGCGTTCTCTGATCTCTCCCAGCCCTCAGCTTCTCATCTACAGCCGAGTGTCCATGAAAGAATATCCTTCCACAGGTGAACCCGGCTCAGATCTTGTGTTCACACTTGACTACGCTGGTATTTTCTTCCCAAAGACCTGTTCTGTTCTTGCCTCAGGGCCACGCCTGGCGACCCCTGCTTCACGTCGTGCATAGGTCTCAGCTCTTTTCGAACATCACCTTCATGGCCTTCATTGTCGTTCTCACCTCCACCGTGATCTCCCTTCCCAGGACAAGAATATCCCATTTTTTTCCTTGAAAACCGAGCCAAACTACAATCCATGTCAAACATCTCTTGCGGTGTCCTAGTCTAGCCTTCGGTCATTGCAACGTATGGGTTCTACGTTGTTATTCAAAGCGTGCACGGTGATGGCCACTGGTAATACGAAGCCAAGTCGGGACCATTATGGCTATCAGATCCGCTAGCCCTGCGTCTTAGCTCTACTTTAGTAGCTTTCCGGTGATTCAACATCATCATCGTCTAATTGCCGATTTCGACAAGACAGTCAAGGCTATGTAACGCACATTTTGAAAAAATGGGCTTCAATTTCAAATCCGCTGGATATAAAGAGAAGAAAAGTATTTTACCAGCTATTGACACCTACCGCTTTTTCTAAAGTACCAAGGTCCAGACAATTAAAATACATTTTTTTTACAAACGCATGATCAACTGTTTGACACCCGACATCCATAGGCCAATATCATCCGTCACAGATCCTTTCGTGAGGAGATCGACATGAATGGCCAAAGCAGCTGGACGATCATGGGCTTCCATAGCTACAACAATTTAAATCAACAGAAAGCAGAGCATCACGAAGAGAACGAGTGCTTACCTCTGGTCAAGACAACGAGTTGGTCAACGACAGATCTAGAAAGTGTTTCGCAATTGAGGGCATCGAATAATGGATTGATACGGCGCTCTAGGTCATCTACCAAACGTTTTTGTTGCGGCTAAGCGAAATATGAGTCAACAACAAATGGATTCTTATTTTAACCAGAGCACATACCGGCGTTCTCTGTCTCATGATATTCAACTGCTCAGAAATCACATTATACGCAGACATAGCATAATCAGGGATGTGTGACCTGTCACCAGGGGCTATACCAAATCAAAAATCAGCCCTATAATACTTTTGCAACAAACTCAACAACACGTACGATACTTTGGCGGCGGCGGCCCAGCCTGCGGTCGCGCGGCATTTCTCGAGCTCGAGCGAGGGAGTGCCCCAGCAACAGCAGGCGGAGGCGGAGCGACACCGGCACCCTGAGGCGGAAGTTGGGGCGGTCCAGTCCTCTGCACGCTAGGCGGAGGCTCATACGGTCCCTGTTGTGGCTGCGACTGCTGCAGCTGTTGATGCGGAGGCTGAGACGACGGACCAGGTCCATACGGTCCTGGTACTGGTACTGGACCATGCGGGGGAGGCGGGGCAAAATTGGTCTGAGGATGATGGCTAGCCAAACCCTGAGGACGAACGTAGGGCCCTGGAGGCGGGGTTTGCCCAGAGATAGGTCCGTGGGCGGGAGGAACGACGTTAGGACCTGGACCAGGAACGAAAGGTTGTTGAACACCCAAAGAAACCTGAGGTGGCGACATCATGCGTTGAGGGGGAGGCGGAGCAGGCGCCGTTCTCGAGGCAGGTCTGCCAGGGGGTGGCGGTACATTTGCCCTTTGTCCTGCAGCAGGTGGAGGAGGGATCTGGTTTGGCACACTACCGGGTCGCGGTGGCGGGAATGACTGACCAGGGCTGCTGTAGGGAGACCCTATTGGGGAGAACCCTGGAGTTGTCGGAGCCTGATTGGGGAATGGAGCCGTTATTGCAGCAGATTTGTTCGAATTCAGAGAGGAAGGTGCACGAGGCGCGCTGATTACGGCCGGAGGATCGTTCCAGCCACCGTTTTCGCTCCGTTTAAGGGGTGGTGGAGGTACAACGGTGCTTCCTGGGGTGCTGGTCGATCCACGAGGGGGAGGGGGCACCATTTGCGGGGTGGATTGTGGCTGCGGCTGCATTTGTTGCCTCATATGTGGCGGCTGGGTAAGAGATTGTTGATAGGGAATATTAGGCGAATTATAAGTTGACGCAGGCGGGGCATAAGGTCCTTGATTAACGGGTTGAGTGGCAGGAGTAAAGGAATTTGGTGCAGCGCCCCCATAAGGATTATACGGTGCGTAAGAAGGTTGAGTTTGGGGTGCAGGGGGAGCAGGAGCAGCGGGTGAAGGATAGAATCCGAATGCGTTGGTCACAGGAACAGAAGCCTTAGACACAGCAACTGCAGGAGCCGTGATAGGTGCAGAAGGTCTAGGAACAGACACCCCAGTCGCAGCAAGCAACCGTGCACGCTCCGCCATGAAATCGACCCCAGTTGATCCCCCATAATCCTCCGGGGTAAGCTGCAAGAATGCCACCGCCTCCTTAACAAGACCCTGCGTCGTCAACAAATCCGCATATTCCAAATATCTGTCATACAGGCTCGCCAACTTGAATTCCTTCGCTTCCTCATTCGGACTAGATGGCTTCATAAGGTCTGCATCCTTATACGCCGTCGCAGATCTGAACACAGTGACCTTCTCGATGAACGTTTGCAGCGCCTGTGTATGTGCCGAGAACCTCGAACCACCAGATCCCGTGTCCTCCTGAACCAGCTTCTTCTCCTCCTCCGCCAACTCATCGACCCAAATATTAACCAATCGCTCGAGCCTCGCAGCCGCAAGATACGTCAAAGTCGCATTCTGCCTGTACTCCCTTGCACCCTCCTGGACGTCCGAATTCTCCGAAGCAGCTGCGACGGTGAACTGGAACTCCAAACGACGGCCCAACTCCTCCGCAAGACGCTGGAACTCGTCCTGCTTCGCAAAAGTGCACAGAACAACAAAGATTTCCTGCCACTCCTGCAAATCGGCATTCTGCACGATATCAGCGAGATCGTCTGTAACAATAGATTGGAAGACGCGGAGATAAGGCAAGGAAGTCGTGCGACGCTCGAAGTACGCCTTCTGCGTGCGTTGGAGGAGCTCCGGTCCCCCTCGGACGGCGAGCAAGATAGCATCGGCGAATCTGTCGGACGAAAGGCAGAGCGACACCGCGGATTCAAAGTCCCCAAGTACGAGCGCCCTCGTAACAAGCCGATCAACATCTGATTCGTCATTCGGATAGATCCTAAACGAATTGTTCTTCAACGCCTCGGACGCAACCGATGAGGGTCCCGAACCAATCGTCGCCGCCACAGACGAGTCCACACCATAATTTGTATGGGGTACAAGCTGACCCTGAGCAATCGCACTGAAGAAGTCCGTGCCATCGTCAACCTGCATTCCCGGTCCCTCATCGCCAAACAGACTAGGCACCGTCGTCGCAGACTCACTCTCTGCTTGCCTTGTCGCATTTGTCGTATCCGAGTCCACACTCGCACTGATCTCCGACGGCGTCTTCTCCCTCTCCTCATCACCCTCGCTCCCCTCTGTCCTCTCAGGCTCCGCAAATGACACAACAGGCTCATGCGGTGTTCCTTCCGGATCCTCCATTAGCGTTTCCTCGTGCTCCGTCGAAGACACCTTCATATTATCGACAGCTTCCGCAACACGAGCTGCAATCTCCGCCTTGGAGAACCCAAGTAAAGTAACAAGCTCATCTCTCGAATCAGCTTGGAAAAGAGTCAACAAAGCCCTCCATCCCGCCTTTTTGGGCGCCGTCTCCTCTCCAGACCTCTCCTCCGCGAACGCCTTGAGCGAGTCTGATCCTCCTTCAATAGCGGCCTGTAACTTTGTAGCACGTTCAACCAAATCCTGCTCTGTGACAATTTTGCGAATATGCACAACACTGCTTTGATTCTTCCCTTGTGCGGAGGGGAGGTTGGAGACACTGACAAGCTTTCCGCCGAAGCCGAACGAGCTGCTAGCGGGGCGACGGAGCCACTTGGGAGGCTGCTTGAGGGACAGAGTACCTGAACCCGCTGATCTAGCAATCCCACCGATGTCAAAAATGTCACCACTCTGGGCGACAGGGACATCCTTGGCTCCAACACCCTCATTGGTAGACTGGATCGAATGGATGCCAACCGTGCCGTCAAAGAAGGCTGTGGCAAGTAGATCGGGATTGCGTGGGCACCAGTCAACCTGGAACGCCCAGTTGTCGGCAGAGGGAAGCTGGGGCAGATTTGTTTAGACACGACCAAAATGAGGTTGACATGACTGACCTCGCCGATGATTTCTGAGGTTTGTGGATTCCAGCAGAGGGCTCGATTGTCTTTACCACAGGACAAAAGCAAATCGGCGTCCTGCTTGCACCAAGAAAGAGACAAAACACCCTTTTCATGCCCTGTTAAAATCTACGCAAAATTCAATGAGCTTTCAAAATATCATTATTCACTGAAGAGACGCGTACCTTTTCTGGTGCGCGCGCATTACGAAGGTCCCAGACCATGATGACAGGAGAAGAGTCGTCTTCAGAGGCGGTTACGAGCCTCGTTGCCTGGAGATGACATAAAGACAGTGGAGGCGTTGGGGAACCGCGTCAACGTACGTTGTCGGGATGCCATGCGATATCACTCATGCCCCTTCGCCCACCAATTGCCAGACCACTACCAGTCGCGCCTTGTCCCGCAAGAGTCCCAGCCCCACCTCCATACGCTAGAGCAACAACCTCACGCTTTCCTCTTAGATCCCACACAACAGTGTATCCGGTGCTACTTGCGCCGGCGAGCACATATTGAACTTGTTGGTTCCATGCTACCGATGTTATATCATCAAGTTTCGTACTCCGGGAACCAGGAGTCGGCGTGTATGGTTTGCTAGGATCTTTCAAATCCCAGATGTATACCTGTCATATGTAGTATCGTGTCTTGAGCTCAGGGTGCTACACACAAAAGCGCCGAAAACGTACCTCGCCGCTGACACCACCCGAGGCAAGGAGAGAAGTTTGTATTGGATTGAAGTCAAGTCCACGCACTGGACCCGCGTGTGTCGTGTTCCGAAGTATAAGAGATTCCGAAGTACTGCGATTGCGACATGAATATGGCATCGCCCAATTAGAATGTGACGCACCCTTCTCCCGCTAAGATCTTTGAAGGATCCCAGAGAACAAGTTCTCCATTTTCCAATCCCGCTGCGATTACGCCACGCGACTGTCTATCACCACCCCACGCCAGACGATTGAACCTGAAGAATCGCCCGTCAACGCGGACTTCTTGATCCAAAGATAATCGACATACCTAGCGCTGTCTTTAACAACGCCTTTTGGGCCATTTTGGCCCACACCGCCGAGATCATATTCGTCTCTATCAAGGAAATTCGGAGCCCAGATCTCAAGCTGGCTTTCGTTGCTAAACGACTCGTCGAGAGCGCCCGCGACGGTTCCTGTGGCCAGCAAAGGAAGGGAAGCTGTCGGAGACCACGCAAAAGTGGAAGTTCTGTGGATTTCCTTAAGCTTCATGGCCGTACAAATATAATGTCCGGGCTGACGCTGCCTTTGCAATGACACGTCAAGCTTACCCTGACCGGCCCTAACCAGTCACGTGACTACTTAGGACGCGTCCCTTCACCCACTCAAATTCTTGACGCGTTAACGCCCCGATGTTCCCGTGGCTTTAATCTGATATTTTTCCAGGTCCGAGTCTACGTCTACTCAATAATGTGAAACGTGTAGACATTTGCACTCGTATTCAGGCCTTAATGTTCACTTCGACTGAACCAAAAGCGCAGCACACCGTCTCTAAAGATGCTGCCCCGCCATCTTTTGGTAGGTCGTGATGATAGTCTCCTTGTAGGCGCTCTATTGAGCAGATACCAGGCTGTTTAATACGCTTATCTCGACCTGTTTAAGTGACGTAATCTAATCGCCGAACTGCTTCTTAAAAGGCGCCAAGAGTCAACTACATCTCGTGATTTTCCACGCAGCCCACTTCAACTGCATTCTCATATAACTTTAACGCATCGATGAACGCGCGGTAGCTTGTCTTTCCACCGCCACAGCCAGCCTACTAACTTCTTCCACAGCTCCTCCAGTCCACCACCGCCACCGTAAGGCAATATCTTCAAAGCCATCCTCGTACTAGATTGATTTATATTATCAGATATAACGATCCTGAGCGACAACAACTCCTCGCTGGATCGAGTAATCATGCGACGTAAGAGATTTCCTCCTTACAACACTTTCGCTCCGAACAATCACTGCCTAGTTACTCGGGCCAAGTGCCTCCTGATGGTCCGCGAGCAAATAAGCGCGCTAACAGGTACTCGGACCCAGGCCAAGAGTCTCACTCCAATGACCCCAGATCGAGTGGTCACTATTCCAGTCGTTCGCCTTTGAGGTGCGCACATCCTTCCACCTGCCCAATCTAGTCCCTTTCCTCACCAGTAGTCCAGACTTCCAGCTGATGACTCCTCGCACATCAGAACCCCGATTTGGCTGACCATACTCTTGTTATTCTTAGCCGGGTTTTTAGGATTCTACTCTGGCCAACCAAGCGACTCAGAGCGCAACGGCATCCGTGAGCGCTGGGAAGTAGAGCGGCGAAACCACACAATTGAGGTGGAGGAATGGTACAAGGACCGTGACGCCCGTCGCACCCAGGAGACCAAGGAAATCGAACGATTCAAGAAGGAAGAAAAAGAGCTCATCGACAGGAAAGAAAAAATGGTTGCAGACTACAACTGCACAGAACAAGCATGGCGTCAGAAGGTCGCGAGGTTCGAGGAGGAATGGCAACGCAAGGTCGACGAGGAGACCCACAAGCGCGACCGTGCACGGCTGTACTGGGACGACATAAAGGGAGATGAACATTGTCTTTCCAATGGTCGCAAGAGATACACCGCTCGACTCGCAAACCTTCCTGCGTCTCTTGACGCCATGGAGGCGTGCAAATTCACGCCAATCACTCTCAACGGGGTGACTTACGACCATCCTATCAGCTGCGAGAACACAGTACGCCCAACTCCAATTCACGAGGCCTTGAGACCAATATTGACCAATTCCAGGAATCACACGGCGTTCGTGGGCACTGGGTCGCCGACAACGAAGGTGTATGTGCCGCATATTGGGAGTACGTCAAAACCAAGGTAATTATCCCGTTCATACCATTGACTCCTACTTACATCACTTCGACTTTAGGACTGTACTGCCCCGGGATCGGGATACCGCGTAAGTCAACCAATCATTTACTTCCACCTCTCCACCATAATCATGACCAATTCAACTCCTCGCAGAGATTTGAAGCCAAACTAGGTGTCACACACGCCGGAGAGAACCCCGAGATCCTTTGCGTAACCACTCCCTTAAACATCAATGGAAAGACGTACAGCCATCCTTTGGCGTGTCCTAACTGGGTAGGATGCTTCGTACCCCACAAACCCTATTTTCTGATGATCTGACGATCTCGTAGGGTTCACATGGTTATTGGGGAATTTGGAATATCCCCGATGATCAATGCAGCTAAGAGCCTGGAAGAATGTTTCGAGTTCTTGGAAGCCAGATGATTGAATTTCTTCTTGTACCTTCCGACCGCGGTAATGTTCCCAAATTACTAGGCCAAGGCCAAGGTGTTGGAATACAATTGGCGGCTTCGTTAGTAATTCATATACGAAACGGTTTTATCGATGTACATAGTCATATGAACATTCGATGTAGGATGTTACCTGGAGCTCAGGTTGATGCCGAGAAGTTTAGAAACATGATTGAAACCCCGATTTTGCCCATACTTTCTCTCATTCTGATTTGTCGCTCCGATATGTCTCTCCACGAACATAACGTAAGATTATCTGTCAAGGTATCCAATTCAAAGGAGAGTTTGCCTTGATAACAGAGGAAAAGATTGCTCCAAGTAGACCGAGTCATGCCCTAGAGTTGCGAGGTCACCGCTATGCCCCTGGAGCAGCCACATGATGACCAAACATATTCTGAGTGCCTATGTTGTACCGCCACAACAACTGCACGTGGCGCGCAGGGTAGCAATTTGAAGCTTTCGTCAGGAAGACTTGCAGGCCGACCACATTCACCGACAACCTTATACAAATTTACCCTTAATAAGTCGAATATGAATTCTACCTGAGCATTTTCTGCGCTTCGTACAAGGTGGACAACCGAGTTTCGGAGTCGTTGGGGTGGGGTACCACAATGTTCTTAACATGTTGATTCCGAATACGCTTCAAACCACTTCTCAATCAACTATGTCAATACTATCAACATTTCCCTGGGAGGTAGGTGTGGTTTGTCATCAGGAAGAAGCAAAAGGTATACCCCTCTCTAGTATCCATAGATGGTCCCGCAAGGGAAATCGAAAAGCATAAGTCATACCTTACGACGGAACGTGAAACAAGAAGTTTGGCATCCGAGCGGAAGATGATTGTACCGGTATTGGTATATCATAGCTGAGAAGTAACAAGTCATCACTGGACCCATCCGTTAGGTATACGAACTCGGAGTAGGTCGAGACAGCCACAGGACCAGGAATCTGTGACACGCCTCTGCCGCGCACCGACAAGTGGATAAAATACAATTAATCATTCTAAATTTAGGTTGTTTCAACTCCCTACTGTATGTAGTTTGAAGCTGATCAGCCTCCGGAATTCGTTACAGATTCGCATTGCTAGTACAGAGATTTTACGGGAAAAATTACGTTGCAACTTGCCGAGCCCCCTCGTTCACATCTCTAGGCCATGTCTCTATCCCCGCAGCTCGACGGAGGGTTCCGCTCTCTAATTGTCCGTGAACGTGCTGCTTCTTCTCTGACGAGTTCTCCCTCTCTTCTCCACTGACGCTTTTCATGCGCATCCCACTCTTCCCTCGCATCGATCCATCTCTCTTGAACATCACGGACATCACTTCTCTCACCTTTCAAAGGCCCTGCAGCAGTCGTGAACAATGCATACGTATTGGGTCGCGAGGCGGGAGGTCCACTGGTCTCGTCAATAGTCCCGCGAGGTGCGGATGATCCAGCGGGAGGAACAAAAACATAGCCAGTGGCACGGTCTATAACCCTTGTAAGATGTATCATTGAGTTTTTGTCCTCGACTGCCAATGTCTCGAATCCAACGAGGCTGTAGTCCTCGATCAATGATATCATTGCCATGTTTAGAGAGGCAAAACGCGGGGGCAAAGAGGCGGAAAGCGAATTTTCGAGATATGACAAATCTTGTACTTCGGTGTAGAAGTCGAGATTGAAGTCTACGTACGCACCCGGTCAGAATGGCCGATAAGAGCTTAGAAATCTTCTAGTACCCAGATCTCCGTACTGAGATATCAGGTCCACCTTTGAAAGAACATTGATATGGGGTAGCTCCAGGTGCAACATCGTTCTCAAGGATAACAACAAGACAGAAACGTATTTGGACGCGTCTGTGATGTAGTGAGCATCGCACAGATGTACCGCAGCTAGCTGTGATGTGTAAGTAACCGGTTCTAGATACATTTATGTGTGAAACGCACTCGGAAACGGAGCTTCGTCAGTTTTTCAACGATCCTTTTGAGGCTGTCGTGATTCGTGCTCAGTTCGACTTGACCAGGAATATCAAAAAGCACATAAGCATCTTCGCCTAGCTCCTTTAAACGTTCTTCGAGCCAGTCAAAATTGGCTTCCAAGTATTCCATGCAATACAACATTCCGCCATTTGGACCAAGTCCATGCTCTTCCATTACATCTCTGAGTGTTATTAATGAAGATATATCAATCGCGCAAGGATAGGATATTGTGTCGTTTGCTGGATCCAGATTTACCACTGAGATCGGACGGCCAAGAGCAGTGAAAAGTTGATGCTTTCCGTAGCAGTATGTAGACTTGCCGCTCCCAGGTGAGCCACAAACGATCTCTCCGAAAGGCATGGTGATGATCAAGGACAAAGTTATTCAAACCTCCAAAGATCAATTAATCAAATACTTGTGGAAATGACCGTGGGATCGTTTACCTATATCTATCCTGTCAGGCTACAACGATGATGAAGATCATTCAACGGGCACACAGGACTCGGAAATGCAATCTTTGAACACGTTTTATGAGACTGATCATCTGGATTCTGAAGGTGTATGTGACTTCCTTCATATTTGTGAAAAAGTAATCATTTCTCGTGGTAGCTGGGCTTATTCCTCCAACTTACTCGCGAAGCCGACGAGATGACACTCTCCCGCAATGATTCTCAAGCCACATCAGAGGCACACTCTGCCAAAAAGCAACGTCTCAAGGAGACGCTCCTTCAACTCGACACACAGATTTCTCATTATGAAGACGAAATCAAACAGCGGCAGATCTTCGTTAAGAATCGAATAGAACAACGCGACCGAGTTCTCAGGGAATTAGAGGCAATGCGTCCTTCTTACGCAGGAGGAAGCAATAACATCGACTATACACAGGAAAAGTTTGAGTGGACAAAAGGTTTAAAGGCCAAGTTGAAAGATGTATTCGGCATAGCGAATTTCCGCCTCTGTCAGGAAGGGTGAGAATTCATGCGCATCTGGAGGCATATAAATAGCTGACCAACCTTTAGAGTATGTAACGCGAATATGGACGGACGTGATATTGTTTGTGTTATGCCCACAGGTTTCGTCATTACGATCACGGCGCCTAATCATATTTACTAATACTCCTACAAGGCGGCGGGAAGTCCTTGACTTACCAGCTACCTGCACTCTTACAGTCGGGCTGTACAATTGTGATCTCGCCATTATTATCGTTGATTGCGGACCAGATATTGCATTTACAGGAATCGGGTGGCAAGTACAGTTCGTTTTGAGAATTTATCACATCAGCAGACTATACATAGTTCAAGCGGTCAAGATTACAAGCACAACCTCAAAGCAGGAGTCTCATGAGATCACACGGCGATTAATCGCTCTCGCGGGACGAACTGTTGTATCTAGGGACGAGGAAATTAAGTTCTGTTACGTTACGGTAGGTATGCCTCGGCTGGTTTGAGAAATGAATCTGAAGCATCCCTGATTAAGCCTGAAAAGATCGCCAAAAGCAAGACTTTTGTCAGTATTCTCCAAAAACTTGACGCAGGGCAACAATTGGGTGAGTGATGCAACCAATTCAACATGCTAGGTACGACGCCTTTTCATATTCTTACACATAGCCAGATTCGTGATTGATGAGGCGCATTGTGTTTCACAACTTGGACACGACTTCAGGTCTGCATTTACTCAACAACAATGGCAACCTTCTGAAATGTAAACAGACCGGATTATGCGAAGCTACACATGCTACGGAAACTTTTTCCTCATGTACCTATTATGGCATTGTCTGCAACTTGCCCTCCAAAAGTCCTTGACAATTTGATCTCAACATTAGGGCTCGAGAAGGATGTTGATGGAACTAGTAGGTAATCTCAATTTGTCGTTCGTGTTATATGTCTGAGACTTTCATAGACGCCCCTGCTCGAGGTACGGTGTTATTTACAGCCCCACTATACCGCAAGAATCTCCACTATTCCGTTGTTCCGAAGGCCGCAAAAGGTACCGATGTCTTACAAGCGATGACTACATACATCCTCGAACATCACGCTGATCACAGTGGGATCGTATACTGTTTGAGTAAAAAGGTACATCCTAATGCTTATGTTTCGCAGTCATGAATGCACACCCTCCGGTTTTCATAGGATGCGGAAACGGTAGCACAAGGCTTACGAGAACTGAGTGGAAATATAATCAAAACAGGTGTTTATCATGCCGATAGACATGATAGTGAAAAGGAAAGGCTTCATCTTGCATGGCGGAATGGAACTATCAAGGTTGTGTGCGCTACCATAGGCAAGCTTGACTTTTTTCCCCGTTTGTTAAACCCTCTGATCCGGTTTCAGCATTCGGTCTGGGTATCGACAAGGGCGACGTTCGATTTGTATTGCACCACTCGGTATGTATTCTTTTCTAATATCATTGCTGGTATGATCTTTGACGTTCCAGCGTCCTCCAGCTATCGGTATGGCTCCCATGTCTTTTCGTTTCTGTGGCCAAGTTACCATTGAACCTTATGAACCTTTTAGAAATCATTGGAAGGTTTTTACCAGGAGTCAGGCCGCGCAGGTCGTGATGGAAATGACTCAGATTGTGTTTTGTATTATCGCCCACAGGATGGAACGATTCTGAATTCAATGGTCGCTGGAGAGAAGGAGGGCACCGATAAACGTGAGTCTTTCCTCCTTTTGGACTACATACATCAGGTTAAAATTATATGATCATTACCCAGTACATGCCATGCTAAAGTTTGCGCAAAACATGGACGAGTGCAGGAAGACGCAATTTGCCAAGTCAGCTACGCCACTCATTTCACGAATGGACTTTTCACGAACACACCCGTAGATACTTTTCTGTTGCATCAGAAGTCGCCATATCCGCATGGACGACTGCTGAGTCTGACGCATTGTCACGATGCGGTCACTGTGATAATTGTAAACGATCTCCGGAAGAAGTAGTGCGCAAAGATGTGACATTACAAGCCTGGCAACTGGTAAAGATTACGAAGGCTCTGAACGATAGCGGTGCAAATGTGACGCTCAATTCCTTAGCGACTTTAGCTAGGGGAAATGCGGGAGGTACATTTGAGGTCCGGGGAAAGGTTGGAAAAGGAAAGATGAAGGAGAAGCATAAGCTGGATCTGGAGCAAGTGGCGGGTGGGGAAGTAGATTTGACCAAGGATGTGAGACCACCCCAGTAATGACCGGATTTCTTCTTTCTACTCACAAAGTTTCGCAGGAAATCGAACATCTCCTGGTTGACCTACTTCTCCTGGGGTATCTAAAAGAGAGATACTGTCAAACTGCATACTCAACGAACGTCTATGTTCAATGCGGACCCTCTGCCTCTATCCTATCTCGACATACGCAGCAGAGTTTGGCGAATGTGCATGGTCTCAAGATCGAGTCTGTGTTTCGGAGAAAAGTGAGAAAGTCGAAAGTTAGCGGGGAGAAATCGAAAGCACCATTGAGCTCCAAGGCAGCAGGTAAACGGAGAAGGAATTCAACTGATTCGGAGGATAGCGAAAGAGAGGATATTGATGTCGATCTTTATGACGATGACGACGACGGGGAGGTCGCCACGGGGGCCCCAGTCAGACATTCCTTACGCCAAGCCACTCTCAAACCGCGTGAATTTGTACTCACAGTGGAGGACACCGATAGTGATGAGGACATCGAGGATGATGAGTGGTCCATTTCTTTTAGGAAGAAAGGCCCTCCACCGACGAAGAAACCCAGGGTCTCGGCAAGTGATAAATTGACTGCCCACGGGAAGATAATCAAGGAAAACAATCATGAAGTATTGGTCCTATCAGACAACTAATACACTGGTTGAGACATTTTTCCTGTAATGATCATACTAAAGTGGAGTGGTCGGGACGGAGCAGCATGTATGTAGTAGTGACCTTGCATAATTTAACGGCCAATAAATTAAAATGAAGCTCCGACTACTTGCCATATACATTAACTTATCGAGTGTAACTGTTCAATTTTCGTGCTGAGCTATGTTTAGTTGGGGCCGGCTTGGCTTCAAGGCAGACTTGAGAGGAACTTTGGGAATGAGTCGATGCACCATGTCAATGCGTATCCCTTGCTCGTTCATCCAGCCCTTTCCATGTTCGGGATAACTGTCAAGGTCCGGGGGATACTCCTGCCCTCGTTCAGGGGGTTTGTAAGCACCATCATTGGTCCATAACTGATCCCTATAGCACGGTGTAAGTGAACGTGGTTAGTAAAAGGAATATTGAGATTACCCTCTACGGTTGAACCAACCCTTTCGACGTTGATGGGGGAAGATGGGAGAAGGACAGATGAGGTTCTCATTCCATCTCACATGAGGCTCACGAGTTGGAGCCGGGAAGGGTATCTGCGAGGGATCAGAGACTGTAGGTGTTTCAGGGCGACTCCTTGCCGAAGATGACGATGACGATGTAACAGTTGTGACTGGTCCCTGCTGTGGGTACGCATTTGAAATATGGGAGGCTTGTCGTTCGCTCGTTCGGGAGTAAGGGTCCGCCATAGCACGCCCTGTCTCAAAACGTGAACCATATTCCCTTCCACGTGGATCACGAACGTCGTCTATCCAGGGATTATGAGGCCCGTAGATAGAAATCTGCCTGGTGCGCATTTCTTGCTGAGGCCGGCCTTGTGCAGGGGTCAGAGTGGGATCTGTCTCAACGTTTGATGATTTAGTAGAAGGACCATTGATGAAGGCTGCGGTCGAATCTTTCCGTGTTCTTGGAGGTGACGTATTTGTTCCACGAGTGTAAGCAGAGTTGACATAATTTGAGGCTCTTTCGCCAGACGGAGGTGCGATTGTGCAGTTACTGGGCTGAGAAATTGATTGCTGCGAGGGGTACATGTACGCATGCTCTGGAGATGTTCTATGGTCGACGGAGCCTGAAGATCGAGTAACAGTGGGCCCCATATACCAAGAATTGGCTTCGGGTACGACGTTACGGTTTGACTGTGTGGTGGCTGTGGCGTGGAGAGTGGACGGAGCATTGTACGCTTGATGAGATGCTATGAAGGTAGATGGTTCCTGAGAAGCAGGTGGGTCGGTCCTGTAAGGGGTACAAGGAGCTTGTCGCCCCACAAAACCCCTTCTAGATTCATTTACAGAAGAAGCAGATCTGCTAGCACTTGCGCCACCTCCCTCACGTTGGACTGCTGCTTGTGATGCAGTAATCGTGGGGGATACACGAGACACAGAAGTCTTGCGTTCCCTTCCCATGGAAGGCGGCACGTATGTATCATGTTCATGACGTTCTCGGTTTGTAGTTGGTTCAGGTGAAGTACTGAGGGTCTCAGGTATCATAGTATGTGAAGCCGGTACGTATCGGCTGGAAGTACCGCCACTCTGTGACAGAGGGATTTGTGCTGTAGATGCCAAAGAATCCCCAGGCGGAAAATGGCTGCCGTGTCCATTCGCCATACTGTGGGGTCTTGACATCTCCGGTGCGCCCCAGTATGAGAGCTGAACATGTGGGGTCGTGGTCTGAGTGTGGTACTTTTCAGAGCCACTGCGAATGGTTACATTCGGATGAAGTGGTCCCGTGGCGCTACGCACGCCTGCACCCGTCGCTGTCGAATTCACAATTGAGGGATGTACCGAATCGCGGGCAGAGGAACAGTATGGCACAGACGACCCGGCTTTAGACGCCGCAGCATTGCATTCTGCATTAGCTTTCGCAATCGGATCCACCTCGATATCTTCGTCATCAGAAATGGAGATACGAGATCCCATTATATGGGCACCATCACTGGACAACGTAAGTTCATTGTGGTGTTTAGTAATGCCCGAGTCTTGATCGCCCGACCTTGAAGCAGTTTCTGATACCCTGATAGGTTTGACAACTGAAGGCCTGGCCGAAGTACCAGAACTAGAACTAAAGGAAGTATTTGCAGCAGAGTGGATATCGTTCTGAGCCTGACTTCGGAATATCCCTTTTATCGCAGTCTGTGCTTGAGTGAGGCTGGGAATATTCAAAGGAAAAGAGATCCTAGATGACGATGAAGTTGATGGAGGAGCAGGAGTGGATGTTCGCAGATCGGCTGAGGATGCGTCCGGAGTGTTCGCACCCCTCACGGTCGTGATGCTGTCAGTCGACATAGCCGGGGAGAAGGCAAAAATATTATCCTCATCTTCTGAGTTGGAGCTAAGATCGGCTTTTGAGGAGAGGGATGCTTCGTAAATGTAGGTGTCGTTGGTACTTTGGTAGATAGCGTAGCCAGATGACTTCGACCGCGAGCTCGAGTCGCATGCAAAAAGTCGGGGGTCATTAGGCAATGAAGTGCCGGAACTCGTTGATGGTTGTGAAGTCTTCTGGGATTCACTGGGAGCTAATGTCGTAGTTGGAGCGCGTATATACCAATTTAAATTATTGTTGTTTTGGCGTGGCTCACTCAACGGTATAGATTGGTAACCGCGGTCGAAATGAGAGGAAGTGGTATGAGGGAAAGAGTAAGCAGATGGGTCTTTAAAGATCCGCATAGTGAAGCCCTGCGGAACCTGCTGAACATAACCCTGGATTCAAGTAAGTAAACGAAGGCAAGGGCGACGGGTTGTTCACCTTAGTGTATCCTCCCTGCCTTGAACTAGCCTGAATAGTTGTAGTGGAAGAATACATTTTAGAGCAGAGATGCTTAGCATTAGGTGAGCCTTACAAGTCGCAGGATATATGTACTCAAAAATTGGACACCATGCACACGACACGATCAATGCATGTGGCATGACGCACAGTATTTCCGATGTGTTAGGCCGAGGGAGATCGTGAAGACAACACCATCGAGAGATTTCAGTGCATCATGTTGAAGAGTAGTCGAATTTCATATCTTGAAAGGAATCACGGCTCAGTATAAGCAAAGTAGCATGATTTGGAAGATACAAGCTTAACCGCGTCTGAAACCGGGCGCCTGGCTTGGCCGCGATGATGAAGACGGGGCACAAAGGTTGCATAAAAGTCGATCATATCGTGCCATCCGACAGAGAGAAATGGTTAAACCCTAGCATGCGCCTTGATGCAGACGATACCATCACATCACTGTGGGACCGTGCCCGCAAGATACAAAATAGAAAGAAGCGACCCTCGACGAATGAAACGCATGTAGACCGCAACACCAACCAGAACTGCTCATTAAATCGCACGTGTATACAATACCTACACGCCGTTTTTAGAACCAAAGACCCGTTGAGGTGTGACAAAATGACAAAGGCCCACTAGCACATGTTTCTTTTCGCCTAACCACTCGCACTAGAGCCGATCGAATTCGTGATGGACCCGCACTTGTTCATTCGGCTTTGAAACACGTACGCGTGTTGCTCATTTGTGGAATGCAGCGCTGAAAGCGCTGCCGCCCTTCGCGAGGGATTATGCTTACGTAAGTACATCCCACGGCATGGCAAAAGTTCTTGTAAACTTCTCTTTTCAAAATCATAAGTTTGTGAAGAGCACTGTGGAGCTGCGATTCTAGGAATTCGAAAAAGAAGTGTCTTATTATTTGCACCCGAGTTCCAAAAGTTCTGTGCAGGTTTTTGCAACATGCATGCTCTTCGTCAAGAAATTCTTCCTCCGAACGGTGTGGAGTTCGCAACGAGTTTGAAATTGACGCCCTCGACTCTTGTGGAGTTGCCGACACCACCGAACGCGACGACAAGACACGAGTTTGCTGCACGAACTTTGTGTAATGTGGTTGTTGCACGTTCCAGCATTCTTCGAATCTTCGAGGTTCGTGAGGAGCCGGTGATGCCTCAGGTCGACGATGAGCGGGAGAGGAGAAAGGCATTAAAAGGAACTGAGGCAGTTGAGGGTGAGGTGGAGATGGATGAGCAGGGTGAAGGGTTTGTGAACATAGCCAAGGTGATTAGTTTGGTTCATGTAATTTGTCGCAAAAACACAGACTTGTCTTTCGTGTTTACACGGTTGTGAGCCATGCTGATTTAATTATTGACAGTCAATTGGCCAGAGCGCTGACGTTGTTGTCCGAACCACCACCAAGTTCTACCTGGTGCGCGAACATCGACTTCATGGAATAGTGACTGGTGTGGAAGGCGTTAAAATTATATCAACGCTTGAAGATAAGCTAGATAGGCTATTGGTGTCATTTCGAGATGCAAAAGTACGTGAGTCTAGAATCACCCGCCGAAGACATCTGACGCCTGCCCAGATTGCGCTTCTTGAGTGGTCTCCGGTAGTTCACGACCTTATCACTGTTTCAATTCATACATACGAAAGAGCGCCACAACTGGTAAGCTTTGTGCTTCCATGATAGCGGATAGTTTTTTGAAGCAGCATTCTAGATGTCATTGGATTCTCCGCTCTTCCGCGCAGAACTTCGTGTTGACCCCCATTCACGCTGTTCAGCGCTGTCTTTGCCCAAGGATGCCTTTGCGATCCTTCCTTTCTACCAAACGCAGGCTGAACTCGACGTGATGGACCAGGATCAAGTTCATACAAGGTATGACCCCTGGATCTCTATGACTTCTTATAGTGACTTGATATAGGGATGTCCCATATGCGCCGAGCTTCATACTAGACCTACCTGCTACTGTGGACCAAAACATCAGAAATCTCATTGATTTTGTTTTCCTACCTGGATTTAATAAGCCCACTATTGCCGTTCTTTGTCAGGCACAGCAGACATGGACAGGGTATGCATCATAGACTAACCATTCGTTTTCTGATGTCCTTCCAGACGATTGAAGGAATTCAAGGACACGACGCGACTCGTCATCTTTACGCTCGACATCGTAACCCAGAGCTATCCTATCATTACCTCTGTGCAAGGTCTACCATACGACTGCTTCGCCATCATGGCATGCCCCGCCTCTCTCGGTGGAGTTGTCATCCTCTCAGGCAACTCGATGATCTACGTTGACCAATCCTCTCGCCGTGTCATTCTACCCCTCAACGGATGGCAAACACGCGTCAGCGACTTCCCCTTACCTCCTTCCGCGCCCGAGCGGGACTACAGCGTAAAACTTGAAGGATGTCGTGCCACGTTCGTCGATGACAGGACTCTCTTTATCATTCATAAGGACGGAACTGTCTACCCCGTCGATATTGTCGTGGAAGGTACAGTAGTTACAAAATTGACCATGAGCTCTGCCCTCGCTCAGACCACAATACCA
Source organism: Termitomyces sp. T108 (assembly GCA_017657275.1). Classification (NCBI taxonomy): domain Eukaryota; kingdom Fungi; phylum Basidiomycota; class Agaricomycetes; order Agaricales; family Lyophyllaceae; genus Termitomyces; species Termitomyces sp. T108. The sequence continues at coordinate 10,637 of JAGGAU010008336.1, read as the reverse complement.
AGCGTGATCAGACGCATCACGGACACTCATGTGTTTGTAGGGAGCACTGTTGGCCCGTCTGTACTCTTGAATGCTGCACAAGTGGAGGAAGAGATTGATGAGGACGAAGAAATGAGCTCACCGACAGCTGTTGTTCAGACGCACATGCAGATTGATTATGACGATGACGACGGCAAGCGTTTCTTTCTTGATTGATTTTTTTTCTCGTCCTCATCATGGACCAGATATTTACGGCGATTCCAAGACCAAGGAGCCTGTAATCAATGGCTACACTAATGGAAAAGTTGCCAAGAATACTCGAACAGTTATCAAATTGTCCGAATGCGATTCACTTCCGGCTTACGGTCCTATAGCTGATATGACCTTCTCACTTGCTCGCAATGGGGTAGGGACAATGAGGTATCAGGTTCTCATTTTCTAATCTTGTCACGTAGGAACGTCCTGTGCCCGAGTTAGTCGCTGCCACTGGTTCCGGCCACCTCGGAGGTTTCACTGTTTTCCAGGTACGCATTCACAATTTTATTTCTCTTCCTCGTTCTGAGGACTTTGTGAAAAGCGTGACCTTCCGATACGTACCAAGCGCAAACTGCATGCAATTGGAGGAGCGCGTGGAATGTGGTCGTTACCTATACGTCAAACCGTCAAGACCGGGGGCATATCCTACGAACACGCTGTTGATCCATACCATTCTGAGAATGACACCCTCGTCCTGAGTACTGATGTTAACCCAAGCCCCGGCTTGTCGCGCGTGAGTTTTCCTAATCTCACACCGTTCTGTGATTGACTTGGCCTTCTCTCCAGATTGCTACGCGCGCCGCTAAAGCTGATATATCGATCACTACTCGCATCCAAGGCACTACAATCGGTGCTGCGCCATTTTTCCAACGGACGGCGATTCTCCATGTCGTGACAAATGCCATTCGAGTTCTGGAACCGGGTATGTTATATGTTATCGAAGCTCGGAGATGTCATACTCATTGCAAATTCGTGGCTCCTTCAGATGGTACGGAAAGACAGATCATTAAGGATATGGATGGGAACATGCCTCGCCCAAAGATCAGAGCTTGCAGCATTTCGGATCCTTTCGTGCTTATTGTGCGAGAAGATGATTCTATTGGTCTTTTCATTGGGGAGACGGAACGAGGAAAGATTAGGCGAAAGGACATGTCTCCCATGGGTGACAAGGTCCGTATTCTATGACTCTGCATCTTGCAACTCGTCTTATGCTTAACACATCAGTCGTCCCGGTACCTTACTGGTTGTTTCTATGTTGACTCTACTGGACTTTTCGAGAAAAGCTTGAAAAGTAGTGTTGCACTCAACGGTGCTACTACAACGCTGCAAGCAGCTGTGAATCCCGGGAGCAGTGGCCAATCCCTTCTTCTTGTTCGCCCTCAGGGTGTTCTTGAGGTAGGACTAACCCTGGTGTGTTAGGCAGTCAATATTAATTCTTCACGGTCAGATTTGGAATCTCCCAAAGTTGGCATTGGTCTTCTCGACCTCAATGATATCCACATTGCAAAATGTGCTAATAGACTCTCACGATCCGCCTGCTTTGTCGCTTCCGCAAGACCCGCCACGAAAACCACAGGATCTAGACATTGAGCAGGTCTTGCTTACTCCAATCGGTCAATCGATGCCTCAACCGCACCTCTTTGTATGTTTGCATCCTTGTTTCCTTGATCTCAAGCCTAAAACACCTTCCTCACGACTTAGGTTTTCTTACGGTCAGGGCAGTTGACGATATACGAGGCACATGCCGGCGGTCAGGGATCCGAACCCCCTGCCACAGTCCGACCATCAAGCCTAGATGTCAAGTTCGTCAAAATCCTTTCGAAGGCGTTCGAAATCCAACGTCCTGAAGAGGGAGAGAAAAGTATACTTGCGGAGCAGAAACGCGTTCTACGCATGTTCATTCCGTTCGTCACTACACCCACGCCAGGAGCGACGTATTCAGGGGTATTCTTCACCGGCGATCGACCAAGCTGGATTATTTCGACGGACAAATATGGGCTGCAACTCTACCCATCAGGTCATAACGTCGTGCACGCCTTCACCCCGTGTTCGCTTTGGGACTCAAAAGGCGATTTCTTACTTTACTCTGAAGAGGTGTGTGTTTCCATGAATGCCAGCTGTGTTTGTACCTCTGATGCGGGAATCTCAGGGCCCTAGTCTACTTGAGTGGATACCCGAATTTAATCTCAATGGACCTCTTCCATCCCGAACCATTCCACGTGGGCGTGCGTACTCAAACCTCGTTTTCGACGCCTCCACACATTTGATCGTCGCCGCATCATCCCTGCAAGCCCGATTTGCTTCATTTGATGAAGATGGAAATAAAGTCTGGGAACCAGAAAGTAAGAGATTGAGTTACTTGCGAGCGTTTACGAAGAAGTTGATATTTTTTCGACTTTCATAGCCACTAACATCTCAGATCCTGTGTGTGACTGTTCAACACTTGAGCTTATATCACCCGACCTTTGGGTGACCATGGATGGGTAAGAGGAGTTCTCTGGAACATACCGAAGCTTCATATATACCTGACTGACGATCGGTGTAGGTTCGAGTTCGCCACTAATGAATTCATCAATGATATGGCTGTGGTATCGCTCGAAACTGCAGGCACAGAGAACGGGACTAAGGAGTTTATTGCGGTTGGAACCAGCATCAACCGTGGCGAAGATTTGGCGGTGAAGGGCGCCGTGAGTTTATTTCTCCATAAATTTTACCACTGTCGGTTGAATCAGTGCTCCAGATGTACATATTTGAGATCGCGGAGGTCGTTCCTGATCCTGCATTGTCATCCAAGCGGTGGTACAAATTACGCCTGCGGTGCAGGGATGATGCTAAGGGCCCAGTCACGGCTGTCTGCGGTTTCAGTGGCTACCTCGTCTCTTCTATGGGACAAAAGGTTAGTTGCGATCGACATGTCATTTTACTAGTCCCTTCACAAAATCACCAGGTCTTTGTTCGTGCCTTTGACTCTGATGAGCGTCTTGTTGGAGTTGCTTTTCTAGACGTTGGGGTGTACGTGACGTCCCTCAGAACACTGAAGAACTTGTTGTTGGTAGGCGACGCAGTCAAAAGCGTCTCCTTCATCGCATTCCAGGTTACTCAACTCACTTATGAATGAAACTCTCTTTGTTGATATCACTATAGGAGGATCCATACAAACTCGTTCCCCTCGGCAAAGACATCAATAGTGTATGCGTTACGAAGGCCGATTTCTTTTTCGCTGACGGTCAACTGTCAATCTTGACGAGTGATGAAGAAGGTATCATCCGAATGTATAACTATGATCCTCATGGTAAGGCTATTCATGTCGCAGTATTCATTCTTCTGAGTTCAGTATTCAGATCCTGAATCAAAGGACGGACGTCATTTGCTCTTGCGGACAGAGTTCAACAGTCAATCTGAATATCGTGCTTCAACACTCATTGCTCGACGAACGAGTGATGACCCTATGATCCCTCAAGCCAAACTCATAACAGGTATGTCTCATCTTCCTGCTTTTGAATTTGGTTTTGACATTCCGAATATCAAGGATCCACTGACGGCACCTTGGCTTCTCTCACTCCAGTTGAAGAGCATGTGTTTAAACGACTACAATTGCTTCAGGGACAACTAACCCGGAATGTCCAACATGTGGCTGGTCTCAATCCCAAAGCTTTCAGGTATGTTTTTGTAGCCCTGAAACTTTAGCTTGTTCCGATGATGCTCTAGGATTGTCCGTAATGACTATGTGTCCAAGCCTCTGTCGAAAGGGATCTTGGATGGTAATCTGCTAGGACAGTTCGAAGTTCTGTCAATTTCCCGCCAGGTCGATGTTACTAGGGAAATTGGAACTGAGCGTACGACTGTCTTAAAAGACTGGATAGGAATCAACAGCCCATGGTAGCCCTTTTCTGTCAATCACTGCGTTATAATTTTCCTTTGTTCTTCTGTACCCATACTCTAGTCTCCAGTACAATTTCTACATGTCTCAAGTAGCCATTAATTAATAAGCGCAGTTGGGATTTTAAGGTGATGAGGAGAGGCATATACATACAGAATTCACTAACTGATCCTCATGGTGATCGTCATCTTTCTTACCATTAATATGATATTATGGTAATCCAGGCAGAAAATAGAACATTCTGCGTGGGCGAACAGGCTGCAGCTACTTATCGATGGAGAATAATTATTATTATCTACAATTTTTTGACGTCAGTGCATATAAAAGGGGATGGTCGCGTCGACCTCTTGCAAATTCCCCATAACCTGAACTTGAGTTTCAATGGCTACTCAACAAATTACTCTTTACACCTCCAAGGTACGATTTGGACTATTCTCATACGTCATGATAATAAGAATGCTTCATGCAACCTCGCAAGGTCTGTCCCTACGCTCACAGGGTAAGTTTCTGCCAGTTGTATCCTACATCTTAGCGAAGTTAACGCGCATGTATTGATACGATATACACAGACCGAGCTCGCTCTTGAGGAATCCGGACTCTCATACACTCGTTTCGAGATTGATCTCCAGAACAAACCCAAATGGTACGCACCTAAAGTCAACCCTGCAAGCAAGGTGCGTGCCAGCCTTGCGGTGCATTGCGTATCATAGCGACTTACCACTACATTGTAGGTGCCCGCAATCGCCTACGGCGGCCCACAGGTCCCTCCCGACGAGCCCTCACCCGAATCTATCAAACTTTCCGAATCCCTCATCCTCGTAGAGTTCATCGCCGACCTGTCCACCCCAGGCAAACTACTCCCCACCGACCCTGTACTTCGAGCCAAAGCCCGCTTCTTTATCGACACCGCCGCAAACTCCATCGGTTCTTCCTTCGGCGCCGTCGCTCTGCGCGGTGAGTCGACACAGAAAATTCTTGACGCCATAGAGAAGATCCAGAGTCTCTTGCCTGATGATGGTTATGCTATTGGAAAGGAGTTTACGATTGCGGATATTGCGGTTGCACCATTTTTTGCGAGATGTGAGGTGTTCCTCGAGTATGATATTGGGCTTTTTGAGGAGGGGACAGGAAGGACAGCGTTTCAAAGCTTGAGAACAGATTCGAAGTTTGCAAGGTATCGCAAGTATTGGGGCGACCTTCAAGCTAGAGAGAGCTTCAAGAAGACTTTTGATCGTGTAAGCTTTCCTTTTTGCGAGTTTGATTCAAACTCACGGGTCACATGAAGGAGAACTTCCGAACCTCTTTCATGAAAAAGATCGCCACTCTCCGTGCTCAGCAACAAGCGTAGAGCATCATAAGTCACAGATGGATTCAATCGTCGACATGTATCCCTGCAGTACTTTGTCATCAAATAGTAGCGATGCAGTGTATCAAGTCCTCGAACACTCGTGAGCTTCAGGTTATCGAAGTAAGTAAGAAAGAGTCGACTTCCGCGCGATGGAGTTCTACCCTGTGCATCAAATGCCTGAGAGGAGATACATGATACTCCTTTCCTGTTTCCACTGAAATCCAGAGAGAAAACAGTGGGAACAAGATACTTGATTAAACAAGAGGTAAGTCCACCATGAAGAACATAAGACAACAGGACTGACAATCTTTGCCGACGCTGTTCAAGGCCAAATGCATCTGGACTTTCTTTCCATAGGTAGTACTAATGAAGCGATCCTCGCTGCCTAAGTGCTTCGCTCTCGCTCATATTCCTGCTTTTTACGATGGCCCATCAACAATCATCGCTGCAATGATGGTAACAAAAGCATGCAACTTACGTTGAAGACTACACATGAATGTTTCTCTTTGTTGGAATTCTTGAATCTAATCAGGCTGATTTCCAACGCCCGCTCCTCTATAAATTCTCTCCGTGGCTGGGTTCTTCCGCACTCTTCCCATGCCTCCGAAATTCTCCTTAACAACCGACGAAGTCAAACTAGTTGCCCGCGCAGCTATAACCGCTTTAGAGAAACAAGGTCTCCAGGCATGTCTCGTCGGAGGTGCTGCCTGCATGATGTACGGCATGAAACACAGAGTACCCAACGTATGCCTTGATTTCCCATTTTCGTGAGAAGAAAATCAAACACAAAGTTTTTAAAATCAGGATGTGGACATCGTGGTTCTCACTAGTACAATGGGTCAAGAAGCCATAAAAAGCCTTATTGTTTCCTCGAATAGCAGCTTCTACCTCCGCTCATCCATCAACCCATCCAACACATACAAGATTTTATGGTACACCCTATCCTACCGACGCTCATGTAAAGTCGACATCCTCGTTCCTGGTATCTTAAGCATTCCTGAGATCCCCCGAGAGAAGATCTCATATGCAAGGACTGTGAAGGATATACCCCTGGCGCCATTCCTCGTGGTCCTCTTTCTGAAGGTGAGGGCGTGGACAGACCATCGTGCCGATCCTAGACAATATATGCGTGATAAAGTGTGGATGGATGAGCAGGATATCGATGAACTCCTCGAGCTCGGGAATAAGGAGTATGGAATTACTCTTGCCAATCAGGGAAAGTGGTTACCGAAGGAGTTTTTGCAGGAGATGTGGAAACGCGTGATTGAGTACACAAAGGAGTGTCCTGAATCTAGGAGGTATTGGAAGGCTTTGGTTCGGGGTATATGATGATTTCTCTATACTCAGCGTGTTCCTCTTTCTTGCGTCTGGCACTTGAGTAACCAGAGCGACTACAATTGTCACGAGCACGTTTCTGACTCGAGCTGTTAATCCAACCTCTAGTTGGGTTTTAGGTAGATAATACTTGAATCTGGCAGTTACTGATGCGTCTCTTCTCAACGACCCTGTTCTATGCTATCACCAAAATGTCATGATTCGTGTGAGGAAACACCCTGCACCAATTCCAAGGGAACAGACAAGCTCAGGAAAATTAGTCCGAGTTGCGGTGCGTGTAAATCTCAGTGTCACCTGCTGGAGACGATCACTTCTAATCACGACCAAAATTACTTTTGCTAGCTGGTCCTTCTCATGGGCACATCAGCTTACTGATTAAGCGTGCGAGATATTCATACATCCAACGACATTGAGGCACACCATATCGTTATAAAAAGGATCTGGGAGAAAACCGAGTCCTTCCATTAACGTTGTGCTAGTTTTTATAATCGCTCCAGAATGCACTCATATCACTCCATCGAACGTTATTACCCGATAGCTCATCATAACAAAGTTCAATCTCGATTGAATGGTGGAGACATCCGTGAAACTGCCCATGCAGCTGTAGCCGCCTTAAGCAAGTGCGGTTTGAAAGCTTGTCTCTTTGGTAGCGCCGCCTGCGCAATATATGGTACAAAGAACCGGGAGCCCAACGTATGTACTCTTCCCCCTTTTACCTTGTCGTAGATTGCAATTATGGAGTGGAACCAGGATGTAGATATCATCGTTCTCAGCGAATCAAAATTAAGACCGGAGGAAATCAAAGAACATATTATTACGCGGGACGACCGGTTCTACCTCTTGATGAATCGACATAACACATCCAAAGTTCTCTGGTTTAAATTGTCCAACTACAAGAAGTGTAAAGTGGACATCCTCGTCCCTGGCTACCTAAGCATCCCCGAGATTCCCATAAACAAGATATCGTACATCGAGCCTTTCCAAGATATACCCGTGGTTCCATTAATGGTGCTTCTCCTCCTGAAGTTGAAGGGCTGGACAGACCATCTCGACGATCAAAGACAATACATGCGCGATAAGTTTGAGGTGTATGAAGAGGACATGAAAGAACTTCTGGACCTGGTGGTTAAGGGTCGTAGAGCTCATCTTGATGACGAGAAGTGGTTGCCGAAGTGGTTTGTACGGAAAATGCGGGGACGAGTTCAGGGGTACATCAAAAAGTGGCCCAATTCTGGTGAGAAATGGAAAACAGTGGGGTTCTGAGTTTGATACCATATGGAACCTTTCCGAACAAGACACATTCAACGACTCTGTTCTATGCTATAAAATGTCATTAATCGTGTGAGGAATCACCATATGCCAATTTCGAGGGAACAGACAAGCTCAGCAAAAGTAGCTCGAGTCGCAGTGCGTGTGGATCTCAGCGTCACGCTGGGGACGATCAATTCTGATCTGGACCAAAATTACTCTTGCTAGGCGCTCCTTCTCATGGGACCATCCGCTTACTGAGCAAGCGTGCGAGATATACATACATCTAAGGACGGAGGCACACCATATCGTATAAAAAGATCCGGGAGAAAACAAAGTCCTTCCATTAGTGCTGTGCTCCTGTGACACTTAGTACTTACAATCACTCCATTATGCACTCGGTTCATTCGGCGTTGAATGACATCCGTGAATCTGCACGTGCAACTGTAGCCGCCTTAAGCAAATACGGTTTGAAATCCTGTCTCTTTGGTAGCGCCGCCTGTGCAATATATGGTACACAGAGCCGGGAGCCCAACGTATGCACTCTTCCCGCTTTGACCTTGTCGCAGGTTGCATTTATGGAGTTGAACTAGGATGTAGACATTATCGTTCTCAGTGAATTGAAACCGGAGGACATCAAAGAGCTTGTTGTCACGTCGGATGACCGGTTTTACCTCTCTTGGAGTCGACGTAACACAGCCAAAGCTCTCTGGTTTAGAGTGTCCAACTACAAGGAGTGTAAAGTGGACATCCTTATCCCCGGCCGTCCAAGCATCCCCAATATTCCCATAAGCAAGATATCGTACATTGAGTCTTTCCAAGATATACCGGTGGTTCCATTCCTGGTGCTTCTCCTTTTGAAGTTGAGGAGCTGGACAGACCATCGCATTGATCACAAACAATACGTGCGCGAAAAGGATAAGTTTGAGGCGGATGAAGAGGACATGAAAGAACTTCTGGACCTGGTGGTTCAGGGTTATAGAGCTCATCTTGATGACGAGAAGTGGTTGCCGAAGTGGTTTGTACGGGAAATGCGGGAACGGGTACAGGAGTACATTAAAGTGCGGCCCATTTCAGAGGAGAACTGGAAAATGATGGGGTTCTGAGTCTGATACCATCTGGAACCTTTCCGACACAGACTGGGGATGAGTATAAGTAGTCCACGATCAATCATGACCTCGCTGCATGAATCAGGAGCCCTCCCCGTACTCATCATCCACCATCACCTACGATGATCAGGGCTAAGCGAGCGCGAGTCCACGTTACAGTTTACCTCCTTTCACCTTCAAAAATCCATTTCCACTTCCATCTTAGTTCGAACTGCCGAGAAGATTATGATGTCATCCGCATCCCTGGGAGGTATAAGTATCAACCGTTCAGCGCTTGAATGCACGGAGTGAGCGCCATAATTTTCAAGTCTGCCTTAGAGGGTGAGCCTTACCCCTCGGCAAACTATCCATACCTTCCTCCGTAACACTGGACAAAAAGTGGGAACGAGAGACGTACCACGACGAGTCCAGGGGAAGAAAGATGTCGAGGATAAGCCCAAAATTTCCCAAAATTTCGTCGGTGTTGGTAAGGCCGCTCTACGGCTGTTAATTGTAGTGTTAAGGAAAGACCATGATTTAGCGGGAGGGCGGTATTACGCGTTCAATATTTTTTATGCATTCAAAGACTCGTCGCATGGAGCCACTGACGTCCCATAAGAAAACATCAAACTGCAGAAAAAACCCAACTTTTACATGTAGGACGAAGTAATCTGAACGCTTTGGAGAGGATCAGAAGGATGTCCTAGATAAGAGAAATAGGGACATCGCAGGATTTTACGGCTTCAATTTGGCTTTGATTTAATCGTCCGTTGAATAGGAGGCCCAATGGCGCTTGATGACACTATAGACGATGCTCCTTCTCTCCTTCCGTACCTGTTTTGCTCTCCGACCCTGTGATGACATCGCGAAAATTGTAGAGATCAAATCCTATTTGGCCTTCCCGTAGAAGGCGTAGGACTACACCCATCATAGCTTTTGATGTAACTGAGGAAATCCACGATATTAGGAAACTACTCAGGCAAGGAATGCTGGTACCGACCAGTGATTACCGCATGATACATATTAAATAAAATTCATGCATTTCAGGCGGCTGTGTGTATAGCAAGCCTGGGCTTGAGCTCCTCTTTTGATGCCTGGAAAACTAGGCCATCCCAGCACCACTGATTGACTTTCGACGGTTGCAGTCGAACATGTGAATATAGACGCACTTCTAATTTTGCGTCAACCCACACTGTAGCCCTGGGTTTCCATTATCATCACACGGGCACTCGTCAGCGGTGTCGTCAGCATGACTGAATGCTATGAAAAGAACAAACCGGTGCCCATGTACAATTGCCGGTGTGAAGGGATTACACTGCTGACACCAGAAGGTGTTTCCATCGAAAAAAGTGTAGAAGAAAGCTTTTATGCCAATCTCTGGTAGAAAGAGTCTTTGAACAAAGGAAAGTGCCTTTTTCTATCAGAAATTGGCACTTCAGAAATGGCATAACAGCTTTCTTTTACACTTTTGCCACTGGAAACACCTTCCAGCACCAGCAGTGTTAGTAGTAACGTTCGACAGACGAGCGTCATTCCCGCTACTCTCTAGTGAGTTTTTGTCGCCCATTGCGAAAAATTCATCAACAAAAGTTGATTCAGATTTGAAGTCACATTTATCCACGTGACGTGAAGTAGTAGTGAATGAGGCAGGCCCCGGGAAACTCCCGCCAAAGCTTGTCCGCAAAATAGCGGATTTGAGGAGAAAATTTTGCCAAATCTATGT
>JAGGAU010008335.1:0-44977 GCA_017657275.1 Termitomyces sp. T108 | reverse complement strand
GCTAATTACCTGGCAGAGGGGAATCCAAAGAGAACAAGTCTAAGGACTCCTCTGCCAGAGTGCGGCACATCAGGCGCAGGCGCGGAGGCGTGGGAATGTACTGTACAGCATGACCGCGCCTAAACCCTAACCCCAGAGGAGGTCCGGAAATCTCCGGACTATTCCCGGACAACTCCGGAGGTCCCAAAATGGAAATAGCTCCAGAACGTCCTGAAATGGAAGTCCAGAAATCTCCGGACTGCCCCGGAACAATCCCGGAGGTCCCAAAATGGAAGTCCCCTGACAGTATGCCCATACTATGCCTTGCACAAACCCCGGGCTCCAGCAAGGATTCCTGCCTTGTGACTTGCTACGGAGCCTGGGCCTGAGCCCCAGAGCATGCCCACCCCTTTGTATATAAGCCATAGTGTAGTATCTGGTACGTTAGTGTTGATATTGCATACTTCCCGGTCTCTAGCTTGTCTCATTTACTATCTCAATTGACTTCTCTTATCTCATTGTTAACTCTCCACTTTCTCATACTCGACTCGTTTCTCTCTCTACTCTTGTACTACTTGTCTTGTTCTTGTTTCAATCTATCTGTTTTCCATTTCCAGCCCTCTTCTCTAAGTTTCTCTCTTGTCTCTCTTTTTCCTACTCTTCCTTCTTGTCTCTTGCCTTTACTCTCTTCCAGTCTTGACTCTTTTGCCACTTCTCCACCTTTTCCCAGCCTCGGGACTTAGCAAGTCCCACGCCTGAACCCCGGCCCACCTACACACTCACTCTCAGGACTTATTCCTAGCCCTGGAGCTCACCCCCAGACCCCAGAGCTCTTTCAACAGCCCCTTGGACCAGTCTTGGTCCCTCCACACTCACACTCACCCCCTCATCCCTGGTTTGTATGCTACGCCCACCACTTCAGTTGTGCATGTAGACTTTGTGTGCACCAAGTAAGGATTTGCCCAGTGGTCTGAGCCCCCGTGGTCAGCAGAACCTGACAGTTGCTACCCCCAGACATGCAATAGGCATATGACCTGCACATGCCACCAGAATAGAATGAGGTGGTAGCCTCAATGATGGTGTAGAAGTGGACTGGGTCATGTCAACCCATGGGAGAGATATATTTTCAACTTGTTGCTGACAAGATATCAGAACCTTTGGAGGTAACGTTCAATGGATGGTCACTAAAAGCAAAAAGCATGCAGTGGTCAACACGGTCAATGGCATCAAAGCCCCCACTGAGGCTAAGGATGGAAAACACCTGTCAGGGGACTTCCATTTTGGGACCTCCGGAACTGTTCTGGGGCAGTCCGGAGATTTCTGGACTTCCTTTTCAGGACGTTCTGGAGCTATTTCTATTTTGGGACCTCCGGAGTTGTCCGGGAATAGTCCAGAGATTTCCGGACCTCCTCCGGGGTTAGGGTTTAGGTGTGGTCATGCTGTACAGTACCTTCCCACGCCTCCGCGCTTGCGCCTGATGCGCCGCACTCTGGCAGAGGAGTCCTTAGACTTGTTCTCTTTGGATTCCCCTCTGCCAGGTAATAAGCTACATTTCTGTCGTACAGTACCACTCTAATACACTTTGGATTCCCCTCTGCCAGTTGTGTGACTTAGCCGCAACCTCCAGAGGTCGCCCTTACAACACCAGAGAGGCACACTTGTGTTCACTTAGAGAACAATTTAAACTGACAGTTCAATGGCACCAGAAGCACATAGTTAAAGGGAAGGTGGAGGCTTATGGCTTCTTGGACAATGACATTCTGTGACTATGCCAGCAATAGCAGCATGGATATTGTCAATGGGACAAAGGAGGAGCTTCTCCCATGGCAGGAAGTGAATTATGAGATTAATCTCATAGACAAGACCAAGCCAAGCACTACAGGATCAGCTTTGTGAAAAAACAAACCAATATATCAATTTCAAGTAGTGGGAACCACAGTAACTACAATGACATCCAACAGTTTGTTGGATTGGTTAACTACATTGGTAATTTCTTACCAGATGTGACCACATACACTGGCCCTCTCATGGCCATGACCCAGAACAGGGCTCAGTTTCACTGGCAACTGCTGCATTAGTGGTGCTTTGAAATGAATAAACAAATCTGCACTAAGACACTGATTATTTGCCCAATTGATCTGCACCTCAATGAGCCAATATTGTCAGGGGACCGGTTTCTAGACCATGTCCAACCCTACTCTGAGCTTAGTCTGACAATATGCCTATTCCTAGCAGATCTGACCAGCCACTTGGCCCACCCTTTCTTCTTCCATCTCTTAGTAGTTAGCCTTGATGAGTCATATGCATGGACCTTACTCAGCATCAATTATTGTTTACTCCATTACATACCAGGGACCAATTAGTAAACAGTATTAGTAATAACACAGCCACCAATGTAGTATATATAGGCAGCCTGTGGATAGAATATTCCTAGGCTGAACAATAGCAGTGTTCTCTTGGCCTATCCACCGAATCGACTGTAAGCTCTCTAGTGACGTCCGACCCTCTGCTTGCTCTGCTTGCCCCTTGCCCAACTCTTGCTTGCCCCTGTGCCCACCTGACTCTTGCTTGACGCTCACATTGCTGGCTCTGTGGAAGGAGTTTTGCAGATGTTTAGCCTTGCCCTTACAAATATGGCTCTTCTGCAATGCATCAAAGACAAGTGTAGGCACCATGTTCAGCCAAGGAAAGACCTGGCAAACCTGCAGACCTGCAGGCTTCATGTCATGCAAGTCCACAACTGCACAACAGCACTACATGGTACATGAGTTAGAGACACTTGCTATTCTAGAAGCCCTCCTGAAATGGGAGGATAAGCTGATGGGTTACAAGATCCATATTATTACAGATTATAAGGCATTGGAGTTTTTCAAAACTCAAGTTCACTTGTCTCCACAACAGTGTCAATGGATTGACTATATGTTGCAATACCAGTTTGACATAACATATGTTAAATGAGAGCTGAACAAAATTGCAGACTACCTTTCACAATATTTTGAAAGTGATACATGTGAGGATGTTTATGATGCCCATGACTCTGTTCAAGTGGACAAGCATATTGATTCTGAGGGTGAAGACTTGCTCCTTTATTAGTTCCAAGAAATAGTAGAACATCACATCAAAATTCAAGCCATGCAGGCTTGCAAATTGCACCATAGCACTCAGCTAAAAGAGCAAGTGGAAATACAAGACCTTGAAGCTCAAGGTCTTGTTGATGCTCAACCAGCCAATGCATGGCCAGTAATAGACTTGTCATCTAGTGAGGACAATCTAACAGTTGGACAGGTGCTAGACAACTCTGATCCTAGTCCTGTAACTGCTGACTCAGGAGATGCACAATTGCATGCACATATCTGGCAAGGATGCTCTAAAGATATCCTTTTCATCAAGATACTCAACAAACCCAAGGAGCATCCACACTTTGTAATCAAGCAACAGCTCATTTATATGATGAGCCCTGCAGGGATGAAGGCGCTTTGCATACCACAGGAAAAATCATTAATCACAACAATACTGGAACAAGCCCATAGCATTGTTGGGCACTTTGGATATCAAAAGATGCTCAAATATATGCATCAATCATATTGGTGGCCACAGATGGCCAAGGAAACAAATCAGTTCTATTCAACATGCTAAACATGTCATTGTTTGAAGACTTCAAACTAAAAACCAGCTGCAAAGCTACATTTGCTTCCTGTCCCAGTGAAACCATGGGACTCTTTTGGTATGGACTTTGTAGGACCAGTTCCCAAGTTGCATGGCTTCAACTACCTCTGGATAGTGATCTGCCACATGACCAGTATGGTCCATTTTATTCCAGTAAATACAACAATGAAGGCATCAGAATTGTCCTGGATCTATTGCAAAGACATAGTATGCCTTTATGGCCTACCTAGCTCAATTATAAGTGATGGAGATTCTAAGTTTACTTCCAAGTGGTGGAAGGAGCTACATAAGCTACTTGGAGCAAAGTTGCTCATGTCAACTTCATTTCATCCACAGACAGATGGTCAGACAGAGCACGTAAATCAGAACATTGCACAGATCTTTACAGTGCTAAGGAGTGTTAGTAAGTGCTAAGAAAGATTGGTAGGTGCTAAGAAGTATTATTGTTAAGCACTAAAAAGCATCAATAAGGGCTAAGAAACATTGGTAAGGGCTAAGAATCATTAGTGAGTGCTAGGAAGCATTGGCAGGCATGTTGGTAGGTGCTAAGAACAGTTACTAAGCATGTCCTAACACTGCAGCTTTCTGTGCTGAGCATGAGTGAAGTCTCATCAACATATTAGCAACTTAGAGGCTTATAGCACACTAGTAATTAAATAAATGTAATCAACTCACATGATCATCTATGTCTAGTGTCACAGTAAGTTATTATATAATATAGAGCTTAGCAGCTTTATTGGACTATGTATTAGTTACACTACTCTTCCCACAGTAAGGACCATAATAACAGCAACTAAGGTCTTTTCATGCTAAAACTACAGCTGTTATGGGTATTTGAAATGCTACAAAAAACAGTATAGATGCATCATTATGTATAAAGAATGGATTGATTAGATCTGTAACATGTGTGACTTTTCAAATCATGCAAATTGCCATACATTTTGCTTATATAATAAATATGTTGGTTGATCAGTCCAAAATATTTATTGCAAGTTATTGATACTTCAGAGAGTCATGGAGAATTTCTGTGAAACATGTGTTAGAAACAGGTTATATGACTTTTGACAAGTATTTCTCTAGAAAATCCTGTGAAAATTTTCTTGAAAATTTCTAAAGGAGCACCTGTCAAAAGTCATATAATCTGTTTCTGACACATGTTTCTCAGGAATTCTCTATAACCCCCTGAAGTGTGAACAAGTTTGAGCAACACAATTTATGTAACTTTGTTGCACACAAATCACAGTCCAGACAGTGTGAGTTATGCTAGATGATGAATTCTGTTACCAATAATGAGGTCTACTATATGATTTTAATAAATAATATCTGGATAACTAGTTTAAAAAGCCTTTCCTAAGCTTCAACACTTGTTTATTAAGCTTCTTTGCTTCCTTTCTTTTCTACCTTTGTTAAAAGTTGTAGCTAGGTTAGACATAGGTTGGATGACTAGTTCCAAAAGCTTCTCTTCTAACCTTCAGCACTTCATGATCAAGCTTCTCTGCTTCCTCTAGCTTTCCACTTTTTGAGAGTGTTATAGCTACGTTAGACATAGCTTGAATAGTACCTGGATGGCTGGTTCCAAAAGCTTCTCTTCTAATCCTCAGCACTTCTTGAAAAAGCTTTTCTGCTTCCTCTAGCTTTCCACCTCTTAAGAATGTTGCAGCTAGATTAGACATGGCTTGAATAGTATCTGGATGACTGGTTCCAAAAGCTTCTTGTCTAACCTTCAGCACTTTTTGCTCAAGCTTCTCTGCTTCCTCTAGCTTTCCACCTCTTGAAAGTGTTATAGCTAGGTTAGACATGGCTTGAATAGTATCTGGATGACTGGCTCCAAAAGCTTCTCTTCTGATCTTCAGCACTTCTTGAAAAAGCTTCTCTGCTTCCTCTAGCTTTCTACCTCTGAAGAATGTTGTAGCTAGGTTAGACATGGCTTGAATAGTATTTGGATGACTGGTTCCAAAAGCTTCTCTTCTAATCTTCAGCACTTCTTGCTCAAGCTTCTCTGCTTCCTCTAGCTTTCTACTTTTTGAAAGTGTTATAGCTAAGTTAGACATGGCTCCTATAGTATCTGAATGACTGGTTCCAAAAGCTTCTCTTCCAACCCTCAGCACTTCTTGAAAAAGCTTTTCTGCTTCCTCCAGCTTTCCACCTCTTGAGAGTGTTGTAGCTAGGCTAGACATGGCTTGAATAGTATCTGGATGACTTGTTCCAAAAGCTTCTCTTCTGATCTTCAGCACTTCTTGCTCAAACTTCTCTGCTTCTTCTAGCTTTCCACCTCTTGAGAGTATTGCAGCTAGGTTGGACATGGCTTGAATAGTATCTGGATGACTGCTTCCAAAAGCTTCTATTCTGATTTTCAGCACTTCTTGCTCAAGCTCCTCTGCTTCTTCTAGCTTTCCACTTCTTGAGAGTGTTGCAGCTAGGTTGGACATGGCTTGAATGGTATCTGGATGACTGGTTCCAAAAGCTTCTCTTCTAACCTTCAGCACCTCTTGCTCAAGCTTCTCTGCTTCCTCTAGTTTTTGACCTCTGAAGAATGTTGTAGCTAGGTTAGACATGGCTTGAATAGTATTTGGATGACTGTTTCCAAAAGCTTCTCTTTTAACCTTCAGCACCTCTTGCTCAAGCTTCTCTGCTTCCTCTAGCTTTCCACCTCTTGAAAGTGTTGTAGCTAGATTAGACATAGCTTGAATAGTATCTGGATGACTGCTTTCAAAAGCTTCTATTCTGATCTTCAGCACTTCTTGCTCAAGCTTCTCTGCTTCCTCTAGCTTTCCACTTCTTGAGAGTGTTGCAGCTAGGTTGGACATGGCTTGAATCGTATCTGGATGACTGCTTCCAAAAGCTTCTATTCTGATCTTCAGCACTTCTTGAAAAAGCTTTTCTGCTTCCTCCAGCTTTCCACCTCTTGAGAGTGTTGCAGCTAGGTTGGACATGGCTTGAATAGTATCTGGATGACTGGTTCCAAAAGCTTCTCTTCTAACCTTCAGCACTTCTTGCTCAAGCTTCTCTGCTTCCTCTAGCTTTCCACCTTTTCTGTATGTTGCAGCTAGATTAGACATTGCTTTTATAGTATCTAAATGGTTACCCCCAAGCTCTTTTTGGCACTCTTTCAGCACTTGCTGCTGAAGCTGTTCAGTTCCACTCCAAAAGTATGCAACAGAGAAAATCCTCCCTAATCTTTTTGCTAATTTGTAATTGTCACATTGATAATTCAAATTATTCATCAATGCACATAAATGCAGCACCCATTCAGCAGCATCATTATATTTCAAGTCCTCTTCCCCTAAACAATAAAATAGCTGTTGTGCACATTGTTTGACTTTTCTTTGCTCATCTTTTGATAATAACTCAAAAACCCAGCTATAAACAAGTGGATGAATTTCTAACAGCATAGCACTTTTTCCTTGTATTTCCACTAAAGAATAGGATCTGAGCATATCAACTGCTTCATCAAGTAACTCATCACTCCATTCTTTGTTATTTGTAGTAAACCTTTCAAGAAAATCCTGTAACTCTTGTGTGTCCATTTCACTAATAGGTATGTTTCTCCATGCTCTTTCAAAGATTGACATGGGTATCTTAGAGTTATATAGCACACTACAAAACATAAGAATAGCCTTTGCTTTTTCATCCAGCTTTTGATAACTCAAGTTCCAAGTAGCAAAAACAGACAGTTGATAATTGTCTATCTTTTGCTTTCTTGTTCCTGCAAGATAACGTGGCTTGTCTTTTTTATAGCTATCAAGAAACTGCTTCACTTCAATATATTGATTGTGAAGAAGATAACTTCCTGCCTGAACAATAGCCAATGCTAAAAAACCCAATTCTTCAATAAGCTCCTTTGCAGCTTCTTCCTCTTCTTTTTTTCTCTGACTAGCTTTATAAAAAACTGCTAATGCATCTTCAAGTGTCATTTCCTGTATTTTCTGATGATTTTCAGGTGCATATATTTTATGTGCTTCATTTCTGCTTGTTATAAGAATGTTTCCATGTTTGCAAACTGGAAAAAATTCATTCAAATCTAAGTCAGAGTCATCAGCATTGTCAAAAATCATCAACCATTCTTCTTCTTTTTGGTAACAGAGCCATGTAAGAGCAGCAGCAGGTGTGGGATCAGTTAATTTTGCACTCTGAGCAAGTAAAGTCAGAGACTGTTCGATTGATGCTTTAGAACTGGCATTTATCATAAGAATCAGAAAAAATCTAGTTAATAAAATTAGACCACAACTTGGTAAAAATGCTGCTGTTTTCATACCTGTTTCCAAATTTATGACAAAATTCAAGTGCAATTTGTGTTTTTCCAGCTCCACCAAAACCATACAGTACATAGTGTTTTTGCACTTGCATCTTTAATGAGGATTTATCAGGATCAAAACACTTTTCAAGATTTGACAAAATGTCTGTCCTGCCAATGAACAGTAAAGATGGAGCAGGAACAATAGGAAGGAGTGCTTGTATAAGTTCAGAAGCTTTATGAGTAAGATTAGTAGACATTGTTCCACCTCCTAAAAAATGTCATTAAAGAATAAAATGAATCAAGCTGAATAACATACGAAGAGCCTTAAGAGTAGTCTTATAAGGACATTCATGTAAAATTTTTACAAGGTTATTCAATTGACCTGTGATCTTGGCCTCTTGCAAATAAGCTATAGTATGTGACTGAATTTGTCCTTCTTTATTCCAATCATCTACAGCCATCTTTTGAAGACCTTGATTGACACTAAGTCTGTGAAAGAAACCAGATATCTGCATATAATTCTTTTCAAAATCTTCAGCTTGATCTTCACAATCAGTAGCTATTCGATGAAGAAGGTCCATGACTTTTGAACCAAAAGCCTTATTGGGTTCCCAAGAAATAGAACCAGAGTTCCCTGCTCCTATATTTACTAAACATGCCACTGGTTGAGAAAGACCAAAAGCCATTTCAACTTCTTCCAAAGCAAGTTTTGTTGGATTACTATAGCGCAGATTTGCACCAACAAAGGATTCAGAGACTCCACCAGAACTAATGAACACAGGCTTGAAAAGATTAGGAGTAGCAGTAGTAGCTTGAGCAGCTTGAACCACAGTGCAATTATAGCCTTGATTAGCTGATACCTTGTATGTCCTAAAGATTCTTGCTGTCATATTAGCAGAAGGAAGAGCTACCACAAAACTTGAAAAGTAATTACAGCATTAGCTAAGAAACAGAAATGAAAAAAAAAATAAAATAAATACCTTCTACAAAGAGGATTATCCTCTTGCATTAAAACATCTTGTGGAAATCCAGCAGATTGTAAGATGGCTCTCATACTAGACTCAAAGACAGGCGCCTTGAACTTCTCAGCCCAACCCCATTTCCTGACATTAGAAAAAACCTCCTGGCTGAACAAAACATATTTCTCAATAGCCAGCTCAATAGGCATACGGAGTCGACCAAGCATCAATGCAATAACTCTGATATACCATTATTGAATAGTTAACTTTGGAGTGATGCCTTGTCACGTACCCTCCTGTTCCAGCTCCACCAATTATATCAAAATAATCACAAGGCTTAGGCAGAGATTGAGCATTCTCGAGGTACATAAGACGATGCATGACCTCTCGGAGAATGATAAGCTCAGATAGGCCACGTACACCACCATCATCTGGATGATAATTCAGATAATATTCATCATCATGATTCACAGTCAAAGAAGAGCCTACCCAAGATTAAAATCCTCAAACCGCGCTGTTTCTGGTCTGTCTTGATATTCTGCATTGGAGAGTCACTCATCAAACTTGTTTGGGGGAATCGCTTTCTCACCTCCATTGGCTTATGACTTATGACAAAGAGTCGTTCTCACGCTTGAGCCTCTGTCACAATAATTTACTACATTTGGAAGGGAAACTCTCAGGTAGGCCAAGATAATTTACCCATCTATCTGGGCTGCTGTGAGCGCGCACCACACAGATGACCGATTTGTGCTTTTCTGGACGGCAACCGTGGAATGGTCTGGTAGTGAGCGAGCCTGCTGGACTTACCACAAGGATACCACCACCTGTACCACTCTGCTCATGGACTCAGCACGTTAAAGGGTAGAAACTGTTGTTGACCTCGCAATAATCTCAGAGACCTTTCGTACTTCGCCGCGCCTTCAGCTGCACGTGATCCATGCCAGGGACATACTGTCTTTGTTAGTCTCTTTGACATCGCCGAGATTGAATAACAAGACAGTTTGCGATAACATTGATTTTGACCACGACCTCGACTATGACTGCCACGCCAGCAGCCGCACAATCCCACTTTTTCCTTCAACATCACCGATCCACAACCTGCAACCACATCAGTCGTTGAGTCTCCTTACACGACATCGGAGGGTTCTAATCCTCACCAATGGAATGCACAGGCAACAGCACCAGCACCAAGTAACACCAAGGACCCTCCTTCCCCACGCGCAGCACGTGCTACATCTATCCACAATACATGTCTCCCTTTCCCCAGTCCCACGCGCCCGTGCACGCACTGCTCATTTACCTTCCCGTCCACTTCACCGCCCCCACGTCTGACACTCCAGCCCGGTTTGGGATACCGCCGCTCTCCCTACCCACTACCGCCCTACAGGCTCCTTTGCCTCTGCAAGCTTCTTGCTTGCCTGGCACAGTCCGCCTTCTGCGAACCCCCTGATCAACTCGCGGTGGACGTGCCTGCTCATAAGCACCATGCATGTCAGTGGTCGAGGGTGCTGGTGCGGAGACGACGCGAGGGAGGGATTTCCTGGGGATGAGGGGAAGGGGCGTGTGGGGAAGCTCAAAGTGGTTGAACAATTCAATCGGAATCGCGAGGAAAGTTAATTGGAACGTGTGATTTGGCATCACGTAGGTGGGAGACGGTGTGTAGCTCAGACGGAGAAACACATGAACGGGAGCAGGGACAGGGAGGTGCACACTGATACGGAAGACTCGTCGTAGAAGCGGAAGAAGCAAAACGGCCTGGACGATGATGCAGTTCCCGTGGCAGACTTAGGCATCTCTCACAGGCATAATGCCTTTGGACTCGTTTCTAGAGCCGGACGAATGTGCGGGTAGGGACTGGTACTTTTACTTCGATCTCGAAGTCAGTCGAGAAGGGACCTTGATGCAATAGAATAAAACCCGATAAGGGTCGTTACCAGCATTTCAAAGCTCCCTGGTATTTCTACATCTATGCGAGTACACCCACTCCAATCGATATCTTTGTTGCTCATCTTCCTCCAAACCTACATTGCTTTTTCTTCCTCCTCCATCTCGAGAGTCGACGACCTCTTCTACACTTTAGAAAGCAGGGAGCAAACATTATTCTCCTGTTTTCTGAAATATGAATGCATCTCAACCTCTGTTGCCTATCGGCGAATCATGTGGCGATGTGCAGGACCTCCCCTTGGCCTTGGTATTTTCAACGCGGTCTCACTTACTTAGTTTGGGTACTAGCTACGATACTTGGTGCTCGCTACCAGGTTTTCGTCTCGTCATCGCTCTCAATACGTGTTCTAGCCTCGATCGTCACCGTTTCTGGGCCACTTGAGCTTTCACTCGAGTTACAACTATTGTTCCATAGCTATCTCCAAACGCTGATGGCTTCCTCACCGTGCGCTCCAGACAGGGAATGATGAAGCGACAACTTGAGCACACAACAGCTCGATTACCACTCAATACCAGTTCTCGATACCTCCACTATCTTCACGTATTTCCTTTCGGCGCATCATTTAATTTTCATCCAATAGCCACAACGAGCGTCCCAACATTTCCACCGTGACACCATCGTACTTGTACAGACTGTCATTAGCCCGCTTTATGACAATACGCACAAGCAGATCTCAGCAATTCCTCAGTTCACCAGGCTCCATAATACTGAGGTGCATTTGCTACCTCTTCTTCATAAACGCCGATATATGCTCGTACAATGTCAACGAGGAGAGGGCCAGACATTTCCGACTAAAGACTATAATGGGCCCCTTCAGAGCATAGTGGTTGTCTGCACTCCATTTCTGGTTTCCTGGTCTGGCTTCCTGGGATCTATATCCTGATCACAGAGAGTACGTCCGTCCCTCATGCTGTCTGTTGCAATGTGCGTTTTGTTCCCCACTGGATGTATATTACATTATATAGTGATGTATAATATTCAACAGCACTCAAAAGAGCTTTATATTGTATGCTAGAGCTGCTTTCTTACCTTGCGATTGGCATGGCTTCAAAACCCAAGCGTATGCTGCTTGTCATGTCGAACGCTGGGTCCCATCTTCTTCATCCCTTTCGGAGCCGTAGTACTCGTGTGCGTGATACCATCTTTGTATAGAATCTCCTC
This sequence comes from Termitomyces sp. T108, assembly GCA_017657275.1. Classification (NCBI taxonomy): domain Eukaryota; kingdom Fungi; phylum Basidiomycota; class Agaricomycetes; order Agaricales; family Lyophyllaceae; genus Termitomyces; species Termitomyces sp. T108. The sequence goes on along the minus strand of JAGGAU010008335.1, from coordinate 33,030 downwards.
ACCCAATATATTGGAATGCCGTCACATTCTAGTATGGAAATCCCGAGACCCAACTACCTGCAAACCCTACTGATTAACCTCGCGGTGGGTGTCTGTGCATCTGTACTATGCCGGTGGTGCTGGTGTGAATCAGGAACGGAAGGGCACGATAGAGAGGAAATTCGACTGGGTAACTTTAGATCAAGATTCGAAGACGGTGTGTACGCTCAAACACAGAAGCATGTGAATCGGGGGCTGGAGTAGGGAGTAGGCGCACATCAATACGGAGGACTCGTCGCAGAAGCAGAAGCAGAAGCGAAAAAGAAAGTTTATGCCACAGTTCACGTCAACATACTCGAATGACGATGCAGGTGCTGTGGCAAACGCAGGCGCCTCTCCCTCCCAAGAGGAATGCAACTGTGGGTGCGCGGTGCATTTGTATTCGGAAGTTACCCGAGGGATTCGTCGTCTCCATGGCCGTAAGAGTATGCGGGTGGGGTTGACAGTTTGAGTATTTTTCTCTTCGATTTCGAGGTCAGTTTGGAGGGACCTTGATGCAGCAGACGCAAACCCGCTCGACAATAAGCAGCCCACAAAAATACATGTCACATATCACGGCAAATGTCCAGCTTTTATCGGGTCTTTCAGCTCGGAATTGACATTCGAGTGGTTACTTGGAGTGAGCGTCAAAATATGTTTAAAATAGGCAAATAAAGCGAATGGCAGTCACGTGGAAGGGTACCAGGTATCCGAGAAGTAAACATACGCATACACGTAGTTAGCAAAACAGCATTCAGAACGACGAAGACAGCAACCAGATGACAAATGATAATCCCAGAATGCTCGCATGCGGCGCCAACGATCCTGCACTGCCAATCAAAGGGACCGCTTCGCCAACCGTTGTGTTCAGGCAGCCCAAGAGAGTGGTATCGATGCTAGAGGGAAGTGGTACATCTGGTGTTCCCTCGGCCTCGAAGTTTGCAGTATTGTTATAACCATCCAGTGTCAGCGCGACAGTGCTCGCTCGGTAATATTGAACCGTCTGTTCCGGCTGTGGAAGAGACGAGGAAGAATCATTGTAAGGGGTTGAAACGAAGGAAGAGGATCCGTTGTTCAAGTTACCGGCACAGGAAGCTTGTATATCGCTGATCAGAGATATTGTGGTTGCATTATCCGCAAGGATGCGGAATGTCGTGTTCGAACTGGAGTTCGAAACGAAAGTCGCAGTAGTCAAAGGGCCACCGGGACGGCTGCTGTTATCGGGCCGGCCATACTGAATAATTAAGAGGTCCAAGTTCAGAATCTCAAGATGCTAGGCTCACCTCAGACGTGTGAAGATAAGCCCCAGCACCAATCCCAGCGATTCCGCCCCAAGCAAGAGGCCAGAATATGAAAGGGAAGCCCAGATTGGCGACACCTCTTTGGGAAACGCCAGGATATCCACTGCCATATTTTCTGCAGCCCAGATTAGGTTTGTAATTCTAGACTAGAATCTAAAACTCACTGGGTGCCATAGACCTCGGCTCTTGTCCCGCCACCGGATATACGACCTGCGAAGGGTTGACCCGCTGGAATAGGTGCAGATTTTCCCCCTCCAGGGCCAAAAGCAGTCGCAGTTTTTGTGGTTCCACCTTCGGAAATTTGTGTGGAGTGTGGTGAATCAATCGACTTGCCAGTACCTTCTGCGCCAACACCTCTGCCGGCTCCGCCTCCGCCTTTCCTAGGGTACAGGTTCTTCACATTTCGAGAGCGCTGCGATACGAATGGGAAAAACATATCGACGTACTCACGAGAAGTGGTTATCAGTCTTTCTGCCCGGAGGTTGCACATGACCAGACCTCATGATGATGACTACCCATTTTTGTCTACTGTCGGTTCGCAAAAGTGCAACTATTTCGAACTCACAGTTATTCGACGAGCCTGTGGAGCAAACTCAACAGCCTCCCGAGAATGACGTGGTCATCGAAACATAACGCTGTTCCTATGTTCTTCCAGAAAGTCTGAAGAAGGTTTTGTTTCTTCAACCCTCACCCGTCCTAACCACTCCGCAGAATACGTCGAAGGAATCAACGATCGACGACACATATATGGAATCATATTCCAACTACTGTTGGCACACTCCTTTACAAGGCTGGAAGCGTCAATGGAACAGTTTGACCTTTCTTGGGCCGTAATTACACGTCGATCAAGCATAACACAAAGAGCTGTGAACCTACAAGAACGGAGGTTTACGACCCTTGAGTTTCGAGGGGATACGTGTGACCGAAACTTTGTTTTTCGAAGTTACATTTCACAAGTATCACCGGTATCAAATCCATGGATCTCATGATTCATTCCGGAAAGCTTGACCACTCAGACATATCTCTCCCTGATAGTGATTCAGATAGCAATCGTTTATCTGCCAAGTCGGGCAGTTAATATAGCTATCTGGTTTGGGTGTCTATACAAGAACTTGCCCAACGTCAAGATATTCTAACATTGGTAGTTGGCTGTACGTGTTTCTTTGTTGGCTGGTCCAATGATCGTCAATGCCATGCTTCGTAGATGTTATCTGCGGGCGATGATAATGAAGTGACACCTTCGAGGCGCGACACACAAGGGCGTAGAAGGTCCTTGATGACCAGATTGAACTCTTCTGGCCGCCTCGAATGACTGGAATGCAATATACCACGATAGTAAATGCTAGAAGAGGGAGGTTTTACAACCGCAGAATCAATTCCTTTGCCCATTGTTACGATCTTTCTGTCGCGTACGCGTGAATGACCCACCCGAATGTCGCACAAATCACACTCCATTGTCATGCCTCAAACAATAGGGATGACATATATTCCCTGTAGTTCCAATGGACACCCTCAGCTGACTATACGTAGACTGAGGGTCGATACTTCTGCGTGTTATGTATGTCTTAGTATCCGGATTCTGACATTGGTGATTACTGACAAGTATGTTTTACCACAAGTTTAGAGTGATGCAACCTTGTACCAATGGAAGCACAGATGTCCGAACCATTTCAGGTGCTCATGTTTCAGGACTACAACTCTCCTTGTATTGACGGTTCGCACCTAATTATGTCTCGGACTTGCTCATGAAGAACAACCTGCTGGCAACAGTGGCGGACAATCCTTCAATGTATGTGTCTATGAAAGGAGAAAGTACCTCGAAGCCCAAATTAGCCTTCCTCCAGATCTGGCGGTGGGAGTTTTGTCTACAAAAGTAGATGTGTGACGGTCAGTCACTGGTATGCTGAATTGTATAGAGTTGCGAGTCGGCGAAGCTGAGAGAAAAAGTGGCAAGAATTTCAGTTTCAGTTGAATCAATTCAATTTTTTTGATTACTGCATCTATGCATATATTGTGAAATTGGTGTGATCATATCGTTGATTGAGACTGTCTACACGAGGGAAAACCCCGCAATAATAAATTTATCATGATGGTTAGTTTAATTAAGAGTGAAGTGTGTGATCGTAAACAATAATAGAAAAATAAGTTAGATCAAAGGGCGAGACCTATGGACACAACGAGAAAGAGAAAGAGGAAAGAAGGCAGGGGGCTGTGAACACCAGTTGCGCTCACCAAAGGTACAGATGATCCTATAGTTTGGTTGATGCATGCAAGAAGTTTCATGTCTACGTTTGAGGGAAGAGGCACTGGAAGAGCCGATTCATTGTTGCTGAGTGCTGCTGTATTATTATAGCCATCGAGAGTGAGCACGACACTACTCGCTCGATAGTATTGTATTGCTTCCTCAGGTCTGGGGTAGGGAGTGTTTGAGGAGTTATAAGAGAGAAGGGGAGAGACAGTAAAGGCGTTCGTGCTATGACAGCTATCGTTGACGGAAGTTTGAAGTGATGAAACTGTAATGTTGTCCGAGATGATGTGAAATGTCGAGTTCAGAGATGAGAAAGAGACTTGGAAAAGCGGACCGCCTGGACGGCTCATATTATCTGCTTTGCCGTACTAGAGAAAGTAAACATCATGGCCTTGCGTACAAGTGATGGTACTCACCTCATCTTCACTGTACAGATAGGATCCCCCAATCCCTATTGGAGGCGAGAAAACAACGGGATAAAACACGAAGGGAAATCCACGGCCCTGCACGCCACGACCACTATTTCCAGGATAACCACTCCCATATGTCCTGCAGATATGCATGTCAGTTCTTGAAACAAGAATGCTTATAGAGGAGCTTACGATGTCCCATATACTTGAGCACGTGTCCCTCCACCTACCTCACGGCCAGAAAAGGGCTCATTCGCGGGTATGACAGACTTCGCTCCGCCACCTGTGCTGGAAGGGCTTGTATTCATGGTTTTCCCTCCATACGATATAGACGACGATGGATCAAACTTGTTGCCCCCACCTGCTGAAGCGCCAGAGGTGACCCCTCGTCCTCCTCCCCCACCGCCTCGTCCCCCGCCGCCAAGGCCACCACCACCACCTTTGCGGGGAAGCAAGACTTTTGTGGCGCACCCTGCTGGCTGAGTGAGAAAAGGAATGAACATAACGATGGTGCAAATGCGTCCGACTAACGAAAGCAGGCTACAATGGGGTTTAAGTAGGTGGATGTGCTCAGGACATCGCTTTGCAATAAGAAATCAATTTTATGACTTCTGCACTTGTTAGATACTCCGGTTTCACAGCCCTTACATACAATTTTGACCCACTGACAAGATTAGAATGAGTCTATATTCGATCTCCAGGAGAAAACAGCTACTTGTTCTGCACAGCCAGATCCTCGATGTTCCTGATCAGCAAATACTGATGCGACCAATTAGTTGATCCTTCTTTTAGATGTTACTCTTAGTGCATAACACTTGATCTCCCGGCCAATCGACTGCCAATGCCAGCAGAATCCTGATGAACACTTGGAATTTATTGTATCTCGGTGAAACTGCAAGAGAACTTGACGGTTGGCTGTGTGGGAAAGAGAGTAGACTTATTTAAAGAAGAAGAGTGAGACCCGATTTAAATGACTACACCAGAAGAAACACTGAGCTTCTTCTGAGCAATTGCTGTACTGAGCAAAGTGAATAGATGGCAGTGCTCACGATCAATGTGAATGATCATCATGTGATCACTTGCCGAAACGATGAGCCACAATCGTCAAGTGCAAGAGAGGAAAGTTGAATGTTTTTGACCCCTAAGAGGTGATGCATCCTATACCTTGAATTTCATGACTCGTATCCTTCGCCATATGAACGATTGCTTCCATGAGGAAAGCAGATCCATAGAAAAAAAGACCAAAAAAGACAAGGAAATCACCCCCTGAGATGATGGGTAATTTATAGAGAATCAAATGTTTATAAGTTATCTTTACTAGCAGCTAGGAAACACTAGCATCAGGAAAGCAGTCAGATAACGAGCTAGGAATCGCAACCACAAACAGCCAAAATGTATAGATATCTGGTTTTATTCAGGTGATCACTCACTCTAAGTGCATGTACTGCGTCTGTAATCTAATCGGGTGCATTGCCTCAATCTCCAAGAACTTCTGTGACTGTCTTATCCCCAGCCACAACGGACTGAATGACCGGGAGTGCATGCGAAAAATCCTCGAACAACACATGCTTAATACCCTCGCGAGTACAATACGAGGACAAATCATTTTCTCCATCGCCCTTGACTTTCACGAAGAGTAGATCTGCGTGCCTGGCGGCTGAAATGTCTGTAAAGCTTTTTGTCAGGACGAAGAGCCCTATTTTGGTCACAGATAAAGAAGGACGAACCTGAAACACCGTCTCCGAAGAAAAAGAGAGTTGGCGGATTGGGTAGGTCGCGGTACGGCAGAATAGCTTGAGACTTATCATGTCCGAACCCACTATGAATCGTTCGCTGATCAACGCTAAGAAACTCAAGGATAACTTTGGTTTACCTTGATGGGTGGCGGTATTTAATCTCCCACTTTCCATCAGGATGAATGGTCACATCGTTTGAAATGATTTCAATTTCGTTCGCAGCTTCTTCACCGACGAGGCTCGAAAGAACTGCACGGATCAAGGGTGCCATTCCACTGCGGAGCAGAATGACTTCAGCGATAGAATGAAAACATAGTGTCAGAATGGCTGACCTCGACACGATGATCACCGGAACATCATTCTCTTTGCACCAAGCATAGAAATCTTTGAATCCTGGATCGAGTTTGATGTCTGAGGGGTGGTAAATACTTATGGAGGTAAGCCAAACCTGGGCAAAGCGACATACTTCGACGAAGCACCTCTTTACATTCCTCAAACGTATGACCCGCAGCAGCAACACTCTCTAACATTTCCCGAAAAGAGTCTCTTGGTGTATTTAACTCATGAGCATGGCGCATATGTGTCATCTTGTCAACTTACCTGAATGTCATACGACCTGCCAATACGTCAAAATTTCCTTGTCTCCGTCTCTCATACCCGTATCCAAGGTTATCTGTAAGATCTAATACAGTAGATTAGCAACTATTCATGCGGTGTCGCGCCATCCTCCTAACAATCATTCGAGTCCCGAGTCGTGATCGTCCCATCCCTGTCAATTTAAAGATGTCGGCATATGTGGACCTTAACGAAACCGGGCTCAGGGCAGACCAACCAATCGGATAGTGCGACGAATTTCTTGTCTCTGTGTATGGGAGGATAAGGAAGCGTACTCTCGGGGACAGACATGACGGGTGCAAAGCAGGGAGAACTCCGATACAACACCGACCAATTTATTTTATCTTATCTGGTCAATCAATTGTCACGATCGTGTCATTGGCTGTCTGCCACCTCAAAGCTAGTCCATACATGTACATAGCGACTAATGTAAAAGTACAAAATTATGTCTGAAAGTAAGATGTAGTATAAAAGACTGTCCTAATGAACATCACCAGTTGATTAACGGAGGGAAAAACTTCGCTATCAAGCCTTCGTAGTAGGGACGGAGTTGAGCAACGTCACAGGGGGAGTCGGACTTGCTATATAGGTCGTAGGGATTGAATGCACGCACAGCAGCGAGAATTCTTTCGTCCTTCTCATTAGTGAGATGTGAGTACGCGCCTTCCCGATGCCATGGATAGAAGCTGTGATAACGAATCATGGCAAGCGCCTCCTCGGGCAGCGTGCTTTGATCTTTTAAAACATGATAAAGATACTGAAAATTTGTATAAGCGACCCCATTGAAAGGTCGTTATGATACGTAGTACTTACTTCATCGTGTCCCCAGGATAACATGACGTTATCGAGTCCGCAATGTGGTTCATAGATACCGTACTTCGTAGAGAAGACTTCGTCGTTGTAATCTGGATTCGTAGTGAAGGTATCCGGATAGATTATCTTTTCCGAGTATTGGCATCCAACGACTGGGGAAGACACGTCAGTGATTTCAAGAAGACGAATGATACGGATGAGTCTACCAAATGTGTCCTGGAAATTTTGGTGAGTACTACATTACAAGCCTCTCCACAATCACTCACCCCTACAACGTCCCATTGCCCTTCGGATCCGAAAAGGAGCAATAGTTTACCGAGATCATGCACTAGTCCAGCAACCTACGAAAGAAGCCGACGCTGCGTGAAACATGAAAGTTGAAACTAACCAAGATACGAACCTGCATCCACTCAGGCTTCCCATCACTTCGAATGGCCTCAGCCGTTTGAAGTAGATGTTCGATCTGTGACAACGAAGTCTGCACAGAAAACGTTAGGTTAGGATACACATAAATAACTGTGACTGACGTCTGGATCCGACTCGTCGACCAATGTGTTCAGCATTTCCATGGCTTCCCAAATACCCATTCGGGCACGCGTTCTTTTCTTGAAGTTGACACGAGCCTGAATATTGAAAGCCACGGTTTGCTTCTCTACACAGAGCGCATCAGAACAGAATCCCAAGCCATATGGATGGGTAGAAAGATACCGTGTTGTTCCTTGTAGAAGTTTTTCACGCGGTCGCAAGCCAACTCATAGTTTCTGTACTGTTCTTTGTCCTTGGCTGCGTCAAATTGGCACTCATCGTCCCAAAGTCGACCTTTCAAAACGTTGACTAGCGAGTACTCAGTGATGTTTCCAAACAGTGGATTCAAAACAAAGTACCTTCGTCGATCGCATCTGAAGTTGTATCAAGGTCACGGCCACTCACTGCAGTCGGCATAGCAAGCGGGTAGAGGTTGAGTGTGCTTTTGACGGAGGTCAAGGATAACCATGGCTGAACCTTATAAAGGTTACCGCAAGGTGTTCCTATCAAGATCGGGCTTATCGGTATCACCCTCGCTTTACTGTATCCGCGGTAGGGCTTCAAAGTGCTTGGTGTAGAACGTCATAACAATCGGCCCTTCCGGTCAACATGGCGGTTGGCGACAACGTCGGTGAATGGAGTAGGGCAGTGTTTTCCCAGGATCAAAAGTGTGCCCCCCTTTCCACGTGCGACATGCATGGATAGCATAGATACAGCCTCAGGGAGCATTTTCACGTTAGTCATTCTCATGCCGAGGGAACAAGCATAAGTTTAGTAATTCTGCTCTTGCCGAATCTGATATCAGTTTTAGTCCATCAATTGCTCACTCTGAAACGTCGGAGGAAAGTCATTACCTTCCTCTTTCAAGAACGATGTCAAAAATTTATGCATAGCCATTGATCCTTGGAGTGGTGAGACCATGATAGCCCCATGGATTCCATCAAGCAGGGTGCCCACAGCCGACGAGAAGAGAAAAATTCCACAAAATCCGGATTCATGTTGGCCGGTGTTTTTTCTTATTTTGGAGAAGACAAACTGGTTGGCTTGCATGGAAAGTACCAAGAAGGGTGTTACTTTTACAGATGTTTACAGGTGATTTAAAAGTGCTTTGCAAACCGTTCCAGAAACATTCCGATTTGAAGACTTTATAACATGACAGTGAATCCGCGCCGCGGGTCAGAATGCAACCGATTAGTGAGCAATGCGGCCGATGTGTTTGGATGATCTGCATCATGATTCTATTTGTACCTCCTACAAAGCTTGGGCGTCAATATCTACTTCTTGTAAGGAGGCCAATTGTCGAAACCAAGGTCAAGAGCTGCAGTGATAGGGGTATCTTAGTGATATATCCGTTTCGAGAGATGTTGTACTTACGCCACGGCGGGGTCACGAATCTAAGTTTTGAACAAAAATTGACCTCAATATGTGCTGAATCAAACATGTGGACGATCACAAACCTCTTCTGCTTGCCAGCCGAAGCAAGTCCGTCCAGCTCGGCAATGTCGGTAGCGCCGAGCTTGTTCGCCGCGATCATAGGTCCGTTCAGGTTGGATGCAATACGAGACGGCGTGACAGACTTAGGTATTACAATAAATCCCTTTGAAACTACGCAATGAGATCAGTTGGCTATAGACAGGAAGAAAATGGATAGCGCGAAGAAGTACCGAGATAACCAATCAAAACGTCTGCAGCGCTTAATGAGTATTTCTGTGCAATCTTCAAGACTGTTTCATCAGTCAAGAGTGGGGAGTTGGTCGATCCAAGGGGAGAGTAAGCTTCTGGAACAATGTTCTTTGATTTGAGATAATTGATGAGTTCGTGTTGTGGGTTGTAAACATGGAGCTCGAGCTGGAAATCATATTTGAATATTCTGATCGTGAGCGGACCAATATTCCGCATCTTACTTGATTAACAGCGGGAAATATTTCAGCAGTAGGTAGAATCTCCTCAAGCTTCGCCTTCGAAAAGTTAGAAACCCCAATTGCCTTCACCTTTCCTATTCAAATAGCTCAGCGATACACTCTTCCAACCAAGGTGGCAATGATCCACATACCCTTCCTCAAAAGTGCCTCCATCTGTTTCCATGTGTCTGATAACTTCCATGAGTGGTCGATGTCTCGTGTTCCATCAGGAAGTGTAGGAAAGATTGGGTGATTGCCATTTGGATTGAGCGGAATAGGCCAGTGTATGAGGTATACTGGTATCGACAGCTTAGCATTAGTAGTTTGAGATTGTCTTGAATTGAACCCACAATCAAGGTAATCGGTGCCAAGATTCGCGAGTGTTTGGTCTAGGCACTCTTCAACACGCGAGTGCCATGTACCCCAGAGCTTGCTGGTGATCTGAAGTAACATATACATCGTTATATGAGTCAATTATGCGGTCGATCTGCTCATACTTACGAAGATATCTGACCTAGGCACACCAGAGTCACGTATACCTTCACCAACGTACTGCTCATTCCCGTAACCCCTGTATTAACAATGAAAAAATTAACTGAGAAGTCTATTCGAAGGAGATTACCAGGCGCAATCTATATGCCGATATCCTGCCTCTTTTAATGCATACGATACTGCAGTCCTGACTTCATCAGGTTTCGATTGCCAGGTCCCTGACGACCAGTCAGTTTGCCAACTTGACCTGATAAAGCAACCTCACCTAGCCCAAGAGCTGGAACTTTGCTACCGTTGTTGAGTGTTATGATAGGTACGGTGGTCATGGTTCTGCATTGGGACATGTTATCGATGGTTGGATTAATAGGACAAGACGGCCCGGTACACGGACCGTTTTGAAGTCCTATCAGAATCGGCCCTACAAAGCGTCAATCGTCTGATATTTATCAGAAACTTGCGATGCAGTCTGTTTCCAAGTGTTATTCAACCTTCTCCTTTAATGACGAAGGATTACTCCTCACCTCAAGATCGCTAACTTGAAAACTTAATCGCATGTATTATTCCCCAGGGGAGCGTACGTTGACCATTGGAGTCGCCTTCACTTGTGTATTCGCTAGAATATTCTGATTCGACAGTTCGGCCATGGTACGATCCCTCTTCAACTTTGAGCATTTCGCCTATTGATCACCTATCTGTTTGAGATTAGTTGGATTAATTCATCCAGAGTCTTTCTCAATTTCTGTTATTACCTTTGCCTGTTCTGCTTTCAAGTGACAGTTTGTTAAGTATTACACACAGATACAAGCGTATTGGGACAAATAACGGAAGTATATTTCGAGTAAATTTCTAGAAGTATCATCCAAGACCGAGAAACATGGACCATCCTTCACGATTAGGATGAGGCTCCAAGCCTTTGAACAGGCACTGAGTGCCAAGGATATCAATGCGACGTGCTTCAGCAGGAAACCCTCGCATCCTAACTGAGAAACTAGCCGTCTGCTGTCGATTGAGCAAGTTCGCCCATGAATCGAACTCAGAGCGGCTGATATATTGCTGAAAGTTTTTCCATATTGTCTCGAGGACGTCACCGACAGTCACTCCATGCTCGTTGACTACGTAGAAAGGCCAAAAATGCTCCGGATATGGGTCATCAGCTAGAGAATTGATATACATATGCGTGACGAAGGGGTATGTGGCCGGCTGAGCTCTGTCAGGAGCTGAGATTGGAATGATAGAGTTCCCAGTCCTTCCAAGATAACAACCACTGGAAGGATAGTGGTTGACATCCCAATCCAGAGGAGGTTTGTCGAATGTCGAATGCTGCAATAAAGGGTTAAGCTGACATTGCCAAGGGAAAGGCAGCGGGACACCCTTGGGATGCTCTTTCCATCGCTCAGGCCGCGGAGGCAACGCTGGGTGTTGCAAGCCCCGTATCCACCGTTCTGGATGGAAGATCCCTGATTCATCCTTGAGGTTTCGATAAATCTCCTCTACGTTTACATTAGGCGGAATATGCAATGAAGGGGCTGAAGATTTGTGTTTAGACCTCAGCTCTGCCGGAGCAATACAACTTACGATAATTTTTTACGTATCCTCCATCGCGATGAAGTCTCGGACAAGCATAGTAGCCCCATGCTTTCCAATCACGTAAAGGAATTTTCAATTCCGCTTCATCTGATGCATCGGCCGTCTCATTGACAATAGATTGTGCGTTTATGTTATGGATTGTCATATTCTCACCTCTGTCTAGAGTCAAATGTTTAGACGCACTCCAAAGCCTATTGGTAGAACGTCATTACCACCGATCTTATCCACAAATTTGCGTAATAAATTAACAAACGTGCGCCTTTTATATCTTGATTGATCTTTGATCGATGATGGGACTGGCTCATTGGCCAAGGCAGTCTCTGTAGATTGCGGTGTATTCTGCAAAGCGGGTTCGAGAGAAGCCAGTGTCTTCACCTCCGGGCTAGCGAACCAATGCGTCGACAAATTATCAATACATCGGTAATAGCCTGAGTACTGGTTATAGTACGAGCATTGATTTCCAGACATGGAAGAAAATTTGCCAAATTATGAGGATAATCAAGATGCGTATCGCCACAAAAACCACAAGCTGCAAACACGGGGATCCCACAGAACAAAGTCAGTTCGGCGAATCGCGAGTTCAATGAGAACGTGAAGTGAGAATTAGCTAAGACCTCTCGCGATTGCTCTGTCTTTCAGAAAGTTTTTTTCAAAAAGAAGCAATCGTCTCGGATCAATGATAAGAGGTGATAAGAGATAAGATTGCAGGGTAGATAAGATTGCACCCTTCATACATGTTGACTAGCGAAAGTTGAGCACAAGTTGGGGAAGCCCATCCACTCAGAAAGAGTGGTATATGATGTTCGATGAATCCAACATCTTTATTACATTGAATAGCATGGTACAAAAGAAACTCTAAGTATATGTTCAAAGAACGGGAAGTTGCCGATCGAGGGTGAATATCTAAACACTCAATAAATCTTATTTTTCTCGGCTCTATTCGAGTCACGAGGCGACCGCTGCGACCTTAAGCGGCCGGAGGTAACCGCACCTGGTTCACTTCTAACATTCTTCGACGTTTCCACACATATAGCACGACGCCGTCCTACAGCCCCATGGAGGACGCCGCAGGGAAAGGAAGAAGGTTAGATGCATGAATGGAAATCAGTTCTGTGCCGTACAAGCCCATTGAACGAGAAACACTCACTCGCACGCACAGTGGGCGCAGAGCGGATGATTGGTATCCAAAAATGGAAACATCAAAGGGAAATCCCCCGTCGAAACGAGAATGACGAATCCAATTTTTCCACTATTATTATGGGCACTGTCGCTTTCCTGTCCTAAACTATTCGCAGATAAGTGGGTTTCTAGAAGAAGAACATGAGACAGAGAAGCAGGCTTCCGCAATTCGCGCAACTGTCGATTCAGACAAAAAGTCCATACCAACTAAGTAAAGGAAATGTCCGAGGACCAGAGGTTTCAACGAAGGCATGGAAGGAATTGACATGCCATTATAAAACATGCCTCGCGGACGCATGGGCAGGATGGGCACGGTGTCCAGCGGTACATGGCTAGGAGAATCAGGCAGGAAGAAGAGATGCCATCTGGATAGATAGGAATCTGTCGAGGATGTTCCACGTGTTCTTCACGAAGGAATAGCGTCCTGATATTCTCATATTGACCATGGAAGAATCTAGCAGTGGATGACAGGAAATCAGATTCACAGTGTTCAGATCTGGCGTAGTGCTGCTAGTTCACATGCATCAAAATAGGAGATTGTGCAGAGACGATGGAGGGAAACGGGAGGCCGATCATGGTTGATTAATTGGTCAGCCTCGCGAAATAGGCCGACTTGTCTTTCTCTGAATGGAATTGGCCAAGTACCAACCTGTATCTACTATTCCGACACAAGGGCATTGTCTATGAGGCGGACATTATCTTCCATTAGGTCTCGGGTATAGCAAAGTGGTTCTAGTACTTTTAATCTATTGATTACGATAGTCATGCTCCGATGGCAACTTTAGAAGAAGGAAAAGGCCAGGCATTGATGTTAAAGATACAATTGGAAGTACGTTTTAGACACAACGAAGATGGAGAACCAGTCAAGGGTTCCACAACATTATGGAAGCCAGCAGAGCGATCTATTGAGAAAGATTCGGGGTGAGATCAACCCCAAGATATCCATTACTTTTGCTTACAAGCTCGACAGACTTTCTCAGGGGAAGAAGAGGGTGCGTAATGGAGGGGGACGATAGGAGATGTTTCCAAGAGATATTAGTGCTATTGACCCTGCCAGCCCACCCCATCAAAAGCTCTTTGACTCCGGCAAAGGAGGCATTAGTCGTTCACAATAGGAGAGTAGATCTCCGATAACCGTCTCAAGTCGTCAAATCCTCCCACAGTCACTATCAACAGTTTGAAGCTTTCGAGAGCCACTGACAAGTCAAAATGTATTAATAAAAAAAAGTTATCAATTGTGGAACATTGAACGACGAACGGCTTCACGACTCTCAGTGGGGTCTCCTTCAAACGGCGTAAAGCCCTCTCGCTGTACCACATCAATCTCCCAATCCACTCTAGGTTTGAATCCTGCTAGCCACGCTCTGTCGGCCTGCAAGCGTTGTGTCGCTGCGGCCCGATGTCGAAACGCTTCGTCTTCATCTCCCTTCATTACAGTCGACCATGCCAAAGCACGTTCCCACACATCCGGTTGCTCTCGTAACAGACCCTCCCATTCCATACGCGGGTCGCGAAAATGCGGCAGTACAATAAAACGCCTGTCTTCTATGCACGGCTCCAACGCCATATTCCACTCATGGACCGTTTCGGCCGGAACATTATCTTCGTCGATCGTAAAGACAAAAAGTAGGAGATTAGGTGCAGATTCTAGAACGCGGAGAAATTCTGTTGTAATTGATATGATGGTTTCTCGTGAATGTTGGAGACGGGTGTGGACGGCAAGATGTGTCAACTGGTAAAGATCCGTGACGTGAGATTCACGGTAACCAATAAATGTCGATGTGTATAGGTGAGTGACGCATTGGAATAATGGATCATGATAGTTTACAAGATGTGGAAAGCCAAAGTGGAGAATCACTATAGTTGTGGGACGTATAGGATACCGGCGTAGCCAGAAAGCATTAGAAGTAAGGTTTCTACTAGTTATATAGAGATTCTTAAGCTGCGAGAAGGCTGGTGCGACGCTAGCGAGGGCAGTCTCAACGGAAGGTAACTGAGTGTTGACCATGAGAGCGAGAGACTCGATCGAATAAGACGATAACGCTCGAGGCACAGTATGAAGATTGGATTTAAGAGCTGGTATGTGAAACTTTCGCTTTGGAAGAAGCATTGAGGTGAATCGCGCTATGTCATCTGGAGTCGTGAACGTGAGGGATCGGAACAGGCAAGGCAAGACCCAAACATTGGTGTCGCGACAAACGAGGCGCAAGTTGCAAGCAGTTTCGATGTCAATAGATGCCAAGTAGACAATAATCTCTCGGATCAGCTCAGTAGGCAGTCGAGACCATATCACCGTGGAGCTGCAAGAATGTATTGATAGGTTGGTGCAATGGCGAGATCGATGGATATCACCTACCTCGTCTGCGCGGGCATTCTGGAGTGCTATGAGCTAAAACCGTCTTGCTAGTGATTATCCTCGCGAGCGCACCGTGGACCAGCATTACAAATTCTCGCGCGAACTTTGGGGGGAGTTCCATCCACGATCTGACCTGCCCTTCTGCAGATCCACAACACGTGCGCAAAACCAGAGTCGGCCCGCAGGCCGAATTATTTGATTATTTCGGCAACATGTAAAATTGGGCTCCTCTTCTTGAAGCCACAGAATAACGGTCCGAGACGTACGAACTTTCACATCAACTTCGATCAGAGTGAGCTACTCAATCTGCTCAATCTAGTGGTCTTGATACTTCCTTCTTTGTCGAGTAGACCCAATGCCTCGGGTAAACTATACTACATTCGGAACTTGCAAACAGCCGGGAGTCAGCTGAACATTTATTGGTCAATAAACAGACAGCCGTCCTAATCCTCGCCCCTCGAAAACATGCCTCCGCGGATGGATGCTGCTCTCGGATGGACTACAGTCTGGAAATCCTTTCCGAGCTTGAGGTTGCCACAACAAGTTCCGTACATGATGCATGACTGCCTCGAGGTATGGAACTTGATCATGGTACGATTTTATTTCGATCGAGGACAGTCGACTATGGCGCTTAGCTCGCGAGTACTAAGAAAAGGTTAACTAAACATACGTCATACCCTTTGCCCAAGGTCCTTTCAAAGGTTCCTTTTCCGTCCAAGAGCCTGGTGCACACTTGACTCCAGGTACCACGGAATTAGCTTCGCCTCGTAAAATTCCGTAGTCCATTCATGGAATTTCCAGATGGCGACGACCCTGTTACTGGAGCGGCGTGCGAGTTTGTGGTTTTCTTAGGAAATGTTTTGAAAAGCAAAAAAGACTGGACGGGGAAACTGGAAAATGGAAAGCAGACGTTGGAGTAAGAGCGCAGAAAGCAAAAGGACCGCAACGATCAGATAGGAAATTTGGAAGGGGCCCATGACTAGCAAACTCACGAGCCATATTTTAGCATGTGGCGGATTCCATTGCGAACTGTCAAAGATAAATGGATAGATATCCACGTAGTGAAGGTTCGCAGGATCCGAGTGGATGCCGTGCGAGATTTCGGTTTTTTTTTGGGTTAGTTTTGAAAGGCCCAAAGACCGACGAGGAAGAAAAAGGTATGCAGAGGCTCAGGAAGCATAGGTACGCAAACAATAGATGGGTCCTTGATGCGCCAACAATCAAATAGGGTAATTTGATGGGCTCGTGGTTCACGAGGTTTATTTCAGCATGTTGCGGATTCCAATGCGAAGATCAGAGATAAATGGATAAATATTCACATAGTGAGAGTTTGCAGGATCCGAATGGCAGGCTCGGCATCCTCACCAGTGACAGACGGGTATCAGAAGCAACACGTATGTTGCACCATGGATGAGGAACACAATGATGTTGTCCTGAAATGTCAGGAAAACTCGGAAATACATGCTGTAATGAATATGGACCTCAGTTGAGTAATGTTCGTGTCGTTGTCCCTACCACTTCGCGGGAGGAGGAGGGTCATCCGAATTGGTAGAAAAACACGTATGCTGAGCAGGACTGTTGCGAACGCTCTGAAATGATACATAGACTGGAATGACTGGCTTTCAAATGACAGTTCGGAACGCCGCTTGCGAATTTCGCTCGAATTGGGCCATGGTCCGTGGAGATGAACGTGAATACGACAGTTGCCGTCATGTATGGTATGATCTGATTGACCTCAGTTGGAAACATAGCATATGTGTCGTTGACACCTTCGCCACGAAAAGAAATGGCTCTCGTTATTCATGTTTCGCCGCAAAATATGATATCGCGAGACGTGCGACCTGACCTGCCAGATTAGCACTCGGATATTAGTGGATAACGTGAATGCCGAGTCGGACATGTACGTTCCTCAGAAACAAGTAACAAAAACAATATACACACTTCAGGAATGGAATGATGATTTTCAGAACCCGAGCGTCCTCGGGGATGACCTCTCATCTCGGAGTGCGCACACATGGACCGAGTATCCAGTGGCAAAAGCTCTGCGAACGAGGAGGGAGGGGAAGAAAAAAAGACGCGTTGTTTGGCAAGTCGCGCCGACACCAAACACTTTCGAGAAAAGGAGAAAACGGTCGCACCGCCACCTCTCTTCACATCACAATTCGGAGGCTAAAAGCGATTTACCACGATCTCGGGCGGGAAGAAGTCCATGACGTCGTCCGTCCGTCTTCGCATTTGTCGTCGTACGGCGGATGTCGCACAGAACGTTCCATGAACATCTCTCTCTCTCGTTTTTTTTGGTCCGTCACACTAGGTAACCTACGCATCTTCCGGTTATGAATTGTGTCAACATTAAGCGAATTCATGCATATCAAGTATGTATGTGGAAATACGGCAAACAAACCACCTGAGCCTCTCGAAGGAGAAAAAAAAATCTCCTCCAATGCATCGCGGTTACTAAAGTAAAAGTAAATGCGCATACCCAAGGGGGGGGGGGAGGATAATCATTCCCCAAGCCATGATAATCTCTTGCATTGTGCGCGATGGCTACCGTTGTCCACTGGGTTCAAGGTCTAAATTGATTGTATCAATTACAAATCACATTAGTGTTTGGGGTCCTGGAACTCCGTGACAGATACCTCAGGCTTGTGCAAGCTATCAGCGCTCAGCGGGTGTCGCAACGTTCAATGATAAGACCCCTCCCTACATCCTAAGGTTGAATGTCTACCATTTGTACAACTGCTGAAGCTCTCTTCCCTCAGCACATGCTTGTAAGTATCACTAGCCGCCCCACATACTAGTTCTCCTTACCGTCATAATCCATTGTTCGAGTTAGCGTGGATACATTTTTAACCTTCTGTTACTTCTTGTTCTACACTTCCGACGCTACGGCATTACCTTCTGACTGTGGCAAACATTTCTACCGTTTGATGCGTATTTCCCACTTCAAGGACTTACGACATCAGTTTCTGAATTCGTATGTACATGAAGTCTCTTCTGTCTGACTGATACAGATCATACTTGCATGTCTAGTCACAACCGTAATCCTACAGGTAAAAACCAATGGAATCTTCGGTGTCTTGACTTGAAAGAGCCCTCACGCAAACCCAGCTGGACCATTTAGCCATCACCTCTTTCTGGACCCAGGTGTGATTCCGGAGAAAGTTGTTGATTAATTACCGGGTTTGGATTGGATGGCAAAATAACAGACATGCTTTGTGTTCCGATGTTCGATACTCTTCAGTTGAGATATGCACGGAACTGAAAAAAGTAATCAAGAAAAGCCATTGGAGGTGGTATCTCAAAGGCTATTCAGTTCTCAGTGCTGCTTGAGAGTAGTATCAAAAGAGATTTCCGAAGAGATACATCGCAATGAAATCCAAGAGATCAACTCCATAAGTTATAAAACAGGTGAACTCGAAGATCAGTGTTTGGTCTACACATGACGCCCATACCGACAGACGGGCGCGTCCCCTCATCGTCTCGCGCTTGGTCACAGTGTTACACTCGGACCCCATCAACCGAAATACGTGAGCCATCACCGGATAATCACATTTGTAATGTAAAACAGACCTTGACCCCAGTGGACAACGGTAGATGGCTGTTCGAACCCGAATGCGCCGTCCATAAATCGAGCTGGGCCCTCGCTTTGGCGGGGTACTTTGTCAGTGGCAGTAGTAGCGGCGGCTGTTTGGAGTGGCCACATACGCACACTCCGGCGACAGTGACCAATGTGTGAAACAAAAAAAGACGAAAAAACAAAAAACAGAGACAGAGACAGAGACAGAGACAAAAGCAAAGAAGAAAACACAGCACAAGTGATCGTGATCGTGATCGTGAGTCCACCGGCGACTTCGATTAGCGCCTGCGCGCTCGCGAGCCTCGTGGGTGATGGGGTGGTACGACCGAGCCAGAACAGGTAATTACCTGTTAACACACCAAACTCCACACCAGGAAACGCGAAAGAGCCGCCCACACCGGGGACCACCTCTCGTCCGCCTCTCTCCCCGATTTTCCCGCCGAGCTGAGAACCGGTGACTTTTCGTTGACCTGCGTCTCCATTCTCCACATCGCGAGGTTGCCACATAGATACACACCGGCGACCTACACACTCGGGCCCTCCCGCATTATGTATTTGTCCTGTTGGTATGCCCACCGCGGGCGGGTAGAAACGGGCGGGGCCAAACAAAAACAAAAAACAAAAAACAAATATGGAAACGGAAAAGACAACGACAACGGCGACGCGTGACATACCGGTGACCCCCCTTCGTGGGGGCAAGTCGTGAGCCTCGTGCGTGATGGGGTGCTGGGCCCACAATGTCTACGTGACGTCGCTGTGGGCGCCCGGGGTCCTTCTACCGTCCGTCCGTATGTCTATAGGATACGCGTAGATCACCGGGCGGGACCCTCGACGTGGGCCAACACTCGTTCGACGAAAACGAACGGGTGTTTTCTTATTCCGATAAAACATCACATAACGCACGCGTGACACCCCGGGGGTCGTGGTTTGTGAGCCTCGTGTGTGATGGGGCGCGGCGCGGGGCCCACATTGTCAGACGTGACGTCGCTGGGTGGGCGCTCGGGGTCTTTCCACCGTATGTATGTAGGACACCGGGGCAGGCGACGGTTCCCTCGCTGACCCCGTTGGATATTCCCTTCTTCTGATGGCTCTCCGTAGGTTGGGATTTGCGATTGCGCATCCAGTCGATGGTTCTGAGCATTCACATCACACATCACATATATCACATTTCCTTTTCCTTTTCCTTTTCCTTACCTACTTACCCTTGCGGGGGGTGGATCCGGGAACAACGGACGCAGGCACCAACACTTCCGTCCTCAATTTTCACCTTCAATTTCGCTTTTTCGCTTTTCGCGCTAGCGCTAGCGCGGTTGCATTAAGGAAAAGTTTATGATGAGTTACTTATGTAACCCGATCATCGAGCCAGACTAGCCAGTGATTTCGCGATCAGGACCAGGACCCAGCCAGGACGTAGGACAGGAGACGAGGGCGCGCTGCATCAGCATCAGCAGTAGCATCAGCACTAGAGCGTTCGACGCACAATCGCACGTACCATTCCACAAACAGAAACCTGAACGGCGTCCGGACATGCGAAATCACGACGCCGGGGCTTCGCGAACCCAGTAATCGCGTGGGACAAGCTAGCCGTCCACATCGCGTTAGTTAGAACACCGGGGTGGCGCATCATCACGCGGGGTGTCGTGTCGTGCCGTGGGTACACCACACCAGGGAGCCTCGTTCCGCGGTGTCGGCGTGGGTACCAAAAGAACCCGGGGGGCGAGGGAGCCCAAAGGGGCAAGTCCAAAGGCTCCGTGCGGGGTGCGCGAATATCAGAAGGAAGGAAATCCTTCGCTACGCATAGACAATAAGTGTGGGAAATGTGATGATGGACGGTACACGTGTGACGACGTGGAGAGGGCTGGGCCGCTCGGCGGTGGGAAGGGTATTAGCTCCCGTTTTCCCCCACGCGCGCGCGCGCGCGCCAAGCGAGATGTGATTGGGACGATATTGTCTTTTGCGCCCAAGTTTTTTTTTTTTTTCACTTTTGATTGCTTTGATTGCTTTTTCGCGCATGGGAAAGTGTGATATATCAAATGTCGATCTTGTCTTGTCTGGGATTGGGACGGAGACAAAACGACGCAAAGGGGGGGTGGGGTGCGGGTCTGGGTGTGCATGAAAACACGTGGACCAGCGACGGGAGATCCCCACGCCCACATGTACGACGAGAGTGGATTTGCCTCCGCCTGGGGTATGGTAGAACTGCGAGACGCAGCGGGGGGGAGACGCCTCGTACAGGGTAAGTGATCGGTCCGATCTCGATCGTGAGGCACAGAGTGATCAACGGAGTCAATCTCGATCCTGCGTATGTACCTTGGCCGGCCTGTGTCCAAACTCGGGTGTGCTGGATGTGAAGAGACGGCGGGGGCGCGGGGTCGTGCGGTTGGGATTGGGGTTGTGGTTGGTGTTGAGATTGGGTAGGGATTGGGTAGGGCGGGGCGGGGCGGCGAGACAAAGTGCGTCATGTCATCCTTCGATCGGGTGTTTGCGCTTCGCGTCGAGTCACAGATTGACGAAGCGTGTACGAGTCCTTCGAGCGTTCTCTTCTTGCGGGGCTCGCAGCGGACACAACGGGAGCTAACTCGCGGCCTTCTCCCACGCGGGACCAGCTCTGACTCGAGGCGACGCTTGCTCCGCCTCTGCGGGGCTCCTTCGTCTGCTTTGTCAATCCCACACGCGCATGCACGCAAAGAGTTTGTCGTGGACACGCTACGCTGGGTTCGCCATTATGCACCAAATCAAGCTCAAACTCGAGTTGCAGCTACGCTATTGTTCCACATACATACGACGCTCATTCAACGAAGCTACCGCGAGACGTGATGACACACCGCGGCGCGCCGCGCGCTCTATGTGTACCTTGCCATTGAAAACTGACTCATACGCACGCCCTAAATCCCACGCGCTGCGCTGCAGAAGCCCATTGTTCCGTGTCCGTCTCATTGTCCGCCCGGGAGGGGGGGGACAATGCGCAGTCCCACGCTCTGCCTCGAGGAGGGACAATGCGCCGACTCGTTCGTTCCCCGCTCCGAATCCAGAAGTCTAAACGAGCATCAATATCAGTCGTGCATAGTAAATGAACATGATATGAAATGAATTTATAGCACTGCACGCGCGTACATTTCGTCGAATGGAACGCCCGACGCGGAGGGGGGCAGGCAATACATAAACTCCCAAATGAAACGCGTTGCGTGGTTCATATATACATATCAAGCCTCCGAGTCCGCGTAGATGAAGTAAAAAAAGAAAATGATATCGTGGGGCTGGTGTGAGAGCGAGAGGACTCGTTGTGCCGTCACGCAGCGCACATTGCAGGAAATGAAATAAGCGACTTGCGATGTTGTTTGTGGATCGGGGGTTCTGATGGGGATGACGCGTGACCCAGCCGGACGGGTCCAAGATTCCAAAATAGGAAGTGTGAAGCAATTCACTGAAATAGATCGAGATGGGTGGTGTGGCTGGGAGGGGGGAGAAGAAGACTGGGAGAATGCGATAGAGTTGCGTGTGCGTGTGTGAACGGGACGAGGCAGTGACTCGGTGGACGGTTGTGAGGGAAGAGAGGATGTGCAATTGTTAGGAACGAGGGGGGACAACAATAGGGAGTCCAAATCGGGACGATCTAGATTAGGCAGCACAATGAAGCCACGGGATCGAGTATATAAAGTTTGGGCAGTGGAATTGACTCCGCCAAAAACACGAAGGATGCCTGCCCTGCGCACCCGGGACACCGCGACGACGGCACTTGAAGTGTCGACCACCGATGCGCAGCTCCACCCGCCCGCACTCGCGATCATCTCCCCCACCCCACGTGCATTTGCCTTCCCGATCGCGCACAACCTCGCAGACAGCCCGTGCTCGTCGCCCTCGCACTCGCCCTTTGAACCCGACCTCCGCGCACTCGCCCTCTCCGGCACACCGCCCCGGCACACCCCGTCGCCCGCCTCAGCCTCTGCCTCTGCCCCCGCGTCGCCCCACCGCCGCCGCAAGTCCTCGGCAGACGCCGGGGAACGCCGGCCAAAGAAGGGCGACGACGACTACATCAAGCGCCCCGAGAACGCGTTCATCCTCTTCCGGCGCAAGTGCTGCGAGGACCGGCAGGCCGCGCTCGACCCGCGCGCGCCCTCGGCCGAGAAGAAGCAGCGCCAGGCGGACCTCTCCAAGACCATCAGCCAGCTCTGGAAGGGCCTCGCGCCGCACGAGCGCCAGTACTGGGAGGACCTCGCGCGCACCCGCAAGAAGGAGCACGAGGAAAAGTACCCCAACTACGTCTACCGCCCCCAGCGCGCACGTGACAAGGACGGACGCCCCAAGGCACGCAGGCCCCGCCGCAAGGGCACCGACGACCCGCACGACTCGGACAACAGTCTCGCGTTCGTCGTCCCTGTGCACCGCCACGCGCGCTCTGCATCGGCCCCGACGCCCCCGCCGTACCAGTCCATCCACGTGCCCACCGTCTGTCACATGCCCCCCTCGTGCCCCACGTCCCCGTCCCTCCTCCCCATGATCTCCCGCCGCGCTGCCCGCACCGACCCCGCTCCCTTTGACTACGTGCGTTCTTCTCATCTAATCTCTCATCTAATCTGACCCCCCGCAGTCCTCTGACTTTCTGCAGAGCATGTTCTCCATGGCGGGCCTCCCGACCCACCGCGACACCCTCCACCCGCGCGACATCCCCGCACAGCCGCAGCAGCCATACACACACGTGCTCTCCCCCGCGTCCTCCGGCCCGTCGTCCCCCGGCACCGACTACCCCTTCCTCGACGTCGACCTCAGCGTCCAGATGGAAATGCAGCTCCAGCAAGAGTTTGCGCAGTTCGCCTGGGACTCGCCCGTCTCTGCGGCGCCACCCGCGGCAGAGTGGGACGCCCACCCCGAGCTCCTGCTTGGCACCGATGACTTTGATATCTCGGCGATTCCGCCCATTGAGCTCGATGTCTCCAAGTGCCAGCCGCCGATGGCCTTTGCGCAGTCGCAGCCGCACGAGTACCTCTCCTCGTCGTCGTCGTCGTCACCAGCATCTTCGTCGTCGCTTGACCCGGTGGACTTTATCCCTTTCGACCAACTCATGGCCACCCACGGCTTCTAAGATGCTGCGCATCTCGTTCCCCTTCTCTTCCCTCTCTTGTTTCATCTACTTTATCTTCGTTGGACATTTTCCTTCTGTTCACTTCTTGCTTGCTTGCTTGTTGTATCATAGTCCACGGAGGGACGCTGCGCCTCGACGGCCGCTCCCCTCTCACGCGCTACCTCGTCCCTACCTCACCTTTCTCCTCCAGCGCACACCCTCCGTACATACCACACCACCACGCCCCCTCCGCTCGCGTATACCCCACTCACACCCAACTTGTTTATTCCCCCTTGATACTTGCCTGTGTCTGCCTCCACTATCCTTATCCTTATCCTTGAACGTCGTTCCTCTGTCTACTACGTATTTACGTATTTACGCACTTACACACACCCAGTCCGCCTCCGTTCGCTCTCCGCCGTGCTCATGCGCGAATATAACAGAATTTTTGATCTATGCTTCGTGAGATGTTGAGTTGAGTGTCCGCCGTGCTGAACACGCGCGCATGCAAAACAAAAAAGACTAGATCATGCAACTGCAGTTAAACAAAAATGTCAACGAATGGAACATTGAGTCGAGTATCCGTCGCGCGCTGGACACATTCAACGAAAACGAAAAGGCGACGGCTACGCACGCACGCCATTCAACGAAAACAAAAACAAGATCTTGGAAGGACCATGGCGACGGCAGCGGATCGGAAATACGAGGCATGTGCCGTTCTCCATTGCTGAGCGCTCAGGATCCACCGCACCGCGCACAAAAGACAATAAACGGCTTTATCACGCAACGGCAGTAACCACCTATCAGGGGTCCGATAGATAGCGCACACGCACGCAAGATCTGATAATAAATCAAAAAAACAAAAAGAATACTTTGGTCCGTTAGCCTTGACGGGGCAGGCGGGGGGTAGAGTGGAAGACATCTCCCCATCCAACCCCGCGATACACAGACTTGCACGTGGGAAAATCCAAAACTCGGCACACACGCCCTCGGACACACCGCGGGCAATTTTGTACAAGATAAGACTCCCTCCACGCGGCCACAAAGCCGCACCGCAAAAGCCAAAACAACAACACAAAAAAAAGCCAGAACAAAAGCAAATCCAAAACGAGAAAATTCGAGATTTCTTTCTGGGGGAGTCCACAGCGTGGGAGCGGCGAAGCGTCACACCCATGTGATGGTGTGTTCATGTGTGCACATGTGACATCCCATGTGACCACACTCACGACCCCCACCCCCCGTCGCGAGGGGCCCCCCGGCGAGCACGGGTGCCCACTCCACCGGCGAAACATCGAAAAACGAAGGAAAAAACAATAAAAGACAGCTCCGGCGGAATCCCCTTCTCCCGGTCGGTCGGTCGGTCGGTCGGTGGTATGGAATGTAGTGGGCGGCGACGCAATGGAAGGGCATTGACGCTTGACAGCGGAGAGAAGTCTGCCTTTCTTTTGCATTTGCCTCTCCCCGTTCCTTTTCCAGTCTCCTTTCTCCGTCTTTTCGAATTCCCATATCAGTGAGTGGCGCAGGGCTGAGGGTTTTGGGGGGCCAAGGGTCGTGCCCCGCGCACGGGGGATGCCGTAAGGACGTACCATAGGTGGAAGGTACAAGGGGTCCATGTGGGCGACGAGGGCGTGCTTGAGCCGCCGAAGGTGCAGTGGGGAGGGTGGATCTAGACTTTTGCGTGTGCGTGCGTGCGTAATAGGCGACGTCATGGGGAAGGTAGAGGTTATTTGAGTGATTCCCTGCGAGTGGGGGAGGACCTGGGCAAGCTACGATGATTCTGAGATACGGTTGCTAGAGGGATGGATCATATTCGGTTCGGGGTGCTATGTATGACGAGAATGGCTTACGATTGCGAATGTGATTTTGTTCTGTTCTTGACGACTATCATTGGCGCTGGCGGACACCACGAGCCCAGGGCTAGACCTCGCCCATCGCACACGAAAGGATCATGTCGGAAGGAAAAGCTTCTGTCTGACTCAAGGTGGACGCTGCTCGACAATGGTGACAAAGAAAAGCTTACCTATGACACAGGCCTGACTAATCTGCCTGCTTCGTGCATTGATTAAGCTTTCGTGGCGGGACCTAGTGCGGCGGCGGCCTTTCTGACTCGATAGAAAGCTTATTGAGACAATGGGAGTCGCGGTTCAGAGACGCTGTTTGTTTCTTCTAGATATTCCCATAAAGAAGCTACAGGACCTCGACGGACTGTTTGCTTACCATGATATGTACATCGAGACTGCTTCGATATCAACACGAGTTTGGGCCGCCTCTATTGTTATCGCTTCATGAAGAAGCACTTTGATGCTGATGAGTCGGTAGGAGTGCTCCGATTCCTATCGTATTGGACCGCGATTTTTCTCTGGAGCTGATGCAGAGACCGAGGGGGTATTCAAGGAACGACACGATATGTTCTACACCTGAGACTGACCTCTGCAGATATATAGGACTCCACGCCTACAGACCACCTCGTGGCGAAACACGTTGCGTCTGTCACGACCTTCATGAACTGACTGCTGGCTTATACCATGGATGCATTTCTCTGCCTAAAAACGACATTGTCCCAGCGTCACCTATGGTTAGTCTACGTCCAAGAAGGCGAGTCGCACATTCTGCACGGCTTTCACAGCGCGGGATGTCAGCGCCTCGTAAGCACCCACACTCCGCCTCGAGGCGTCATCGTGATCTAGGACGCTCAATACACCTGTTCTCCAAGAACACTGAAAGACTTACACGCCAACGTCCTCGTGGCAGGAACACACGTCGACGGAAAATGCGCATCCTCGTCAGAGGTGTGTGTGAAAGTGGGGGAGGGGGAGCAACGTATAAAACCGATTCCATCGCCTTGTATTTTTCAAGAGGCCCTTGCTATACTGGGATGAATGGACAGGCGGACAAGGACTGGATATTGTGAACAATGACCATACATGGTTCCCTTGATAGCCCAGTGTGGGCGCTTTTCTAAATTTTGCCGGCGGTTCTGAAATTCACTGTTTATAGAGCGAGATGGAACCGTGAGCACTTAGACGCAACGTCATGCCCAATGCAGGCGCGAGGAGCAGCGCTATGCGAAAGTTGTGAGCACTTGCAGGCAAGTCGGGTACCAGAAAACAGACTTATGAAACTGAATGCAAGCCAGGGCATCCTGTAAGTGGTGTTAATGACAGTATTATCGATTTGACGCGTAAGTTCAGTGTGTTTGACGTGTCAGACTGCACCGTAAAGCAATTCGCAACCATTTCTAGATGATTTATGCGAACATGAGAAGGAAAAAGGCACTCCTGCTCTGTTATATTATGAGGAGAGCCTTAGACATTGTACTGCTGTGAATGATGAGAAGGGAAATGCTCCAGGGCAAAGTACGAACCATGTAAGTATCTATTCCAGAAACCGCGTTCGAGTCATGTCTCACTCCCAAGATTTCGACAATTTCACAACTTGCTGCACGAGGACAGAAAAATACAAGAACGGTGGAGGTCTCAGTTTCTGAGGGAGAGAGTGAAAGCACAGGCCACGTAGAGACGGTCTCAACACTCACACGGACGCTGAATGTCAAGGAGACGCGTTGACACCCTTGGCTACGAGATGGTTTAGGGCAAGTCGTGGTCACATGGCCGTTCATCGCCCTTTCAGAGGCTGAGACACCTAGTGGAAACTTCACAAAACAGCCATCAAGCTGGTATATGAAGATGATTTCCACCTGAAAGCTTTCTTATCTTTACAGATAAAGGATTGCATCGTTAATTCCGGAAAATTACTGTGCCCGCCGATTCAGGCCCGTCATCGATTTCCTTTCAAAGGACGATATCTGATGACATTACAGCTCATTTACAATTGTCCGATGCGCTAAGAATATTTGTCTCTTACCCAGGCATTATGATAACCTATACGTTTGGGTCGAGCTATCGAATCGAGGCCTTTGTGGACAGGCCAACCTTGTTGTTCGGACTTGATGCATGATGATAGACCTTCCTTGTCCCTCCCTAAGATCGGGACTGAAGTTGTCATTTTCAGGTCATTTGTGACTCCCTTGACAAAGCGGTGGCCAAGAAAAGGATCAATAGCACCCTTATCACTTTTGCATGTGCGTGAGTGCATCATCTGTATATGTAATGTTAAGGTGAGCGGATCCACTGACCGCGCCAATGTGAGTGAGCTTACTACATTCCTTCCAGTCAAATTACTATACTTACCTAGAGAGAAGGTTACAGTCATGTACAGTCCCTAAGAGACAGTTCTGATCGGACCCCTCTCTGGCTCTCCGTTCACACGATGTGTCGCGACTGTGTCTCCCTCCATTAGTCTCCGTAAAAAGCCCACTCTTAACGCCACACCTTATATATTATAGCCTCTCATATCTAAGGTTGATACTGCGTCGACTGGTGGTTCTATGCACGCAATCCTCAGATCCTTGCTGCGTTGCCTCGTGCATTGTAAGCAATTGCTTACAGCAGCAGGATCATTTCCTGAGATACATAAAAACGTGTGACGGCAGGGGTGACGATAGGGAAAAGTGGGGCATACAGTCCACAGATAACGTGGGCAGAGTGCTTGACTTTCAAAAGGCGGTACAGAAGACATTGGTACGGAAACAGGATGGAGGCACTGACCTGTGGCCCTTACCTCAAGATGGAGATGCACCTCCACAACGACTTTTCCCAGCTCAACTGGGACTCATCCTACTGCCGCCACGGCACCAACAAGCGAGTGGGACACTCACGCCGAGCTCCTCACCACGTTTGACTTTGATAACATTGGTAGAGCTCGAGGAGTCCAATTATTGTGGTTGTCGCTTGACCTCTGGACTTTGTCAAACACGGTATCCATTCCGTTCGGCTACCTCATGGCTGCCCACGGGTTCTGATGCTTCCTCAGTATGATAAATATATGCTGCACGTAGTTGGGGGACCAGTGCGCACACTCGCTCATTTCCCTCTGATCTGTCCGGGACTTCTCCACCCCAAATTTCTTTGTCACGAGAGAGCAGCTCAACTACTTTGTGCAGAATGTATTTCTTCAGAATGTCCAGTCATTCAGGGTCTATGTGGGATTGCCGAGGGAATCCGCCACCGCTGTAGATGCACGTGTCCGCCTTGGGCTTGAGGAAGAAGGATTAATTTGGCTGCGTATGCAAACTATCCAAGTTTATGCAAGTGTGGAGGTCAAAAAGATGTTCAGAGAGCATTGAAACAAATGAGGTCTTCGAACGAAGAGTATGTCACAGACTTTAGAATGTCAGAAACTCCATAAATAAGATAAAGCACGCTAGTATTGATGTGGATACATCTGTCGGTCCGTCATCAAATTCATGGATCAAAATGTACTCATGTATCCACCGTTGTTTTCCTGGTAGGGAAAATCATCTATGTCTGCCATGCAGCACCTGCTTCATGATTTGAGGGTTCGTTGACGTTAACGGCGTCATACACTTGCTTTTTGGTTTCTGCTTTTGTTTCTGCGACAACTTCTCTGTATGTTAATGTGCCAGCTCCCTGCTGCAGTTCCTGTTCACATGTCGTCTCTTAATCTTCCCTCACCTACGTGATCCGAAGTTGCGCTCTTATTTCCTCTCTATCTCGCCCTTCCATTCTTCACCACCTCCCTCACCTTCAAAGCCAAATACCAACTATTCATCTTACATCTTTCCGCGATAAACCACACCCCATCAAAGTACCACGTTAGCACCACATCCGCTCCCTCCACACCAGCAGTATCACTGTCATAGTACTTGTACACAGGCGCGCCCACCGTGCAGGCGGCGGACTGTGGCCGGGACAGCTGGGGCAGACAGGGGACAAAGGACCGTGCAGTAGTGATAGTAGAAGGGGAGAGCAATGTTATCTCAAAGGGGGGCTGGTGTATGGATGGGAGGGATGCGCGTGTGAGAGCGAGACAATGATAGTACGGCATGATGCCTATGTCTAAGTTTCAGTAGATTTTTTTACTCCGACGACCGCGAGTGTGTTGCTCGGAGATCTGAGGCCTCGCGGGCGGAATTGAGAGCGTGAGCAATGGGAGGCTCAGTGCAGGGATTGGTGCCTGTGCATCTATTTGATCTGCTTGATTTGTTGTCGGTGGTGTGAAGAGGAGCCATTGTGATGGCGGAGGCATGCATGCTGTGCGGGAAGTGTGTATGGGTAAAGGACGTATGCGGCGGTCAGTGTTGCTGCCAGCATTGGCGGTCGTCGGTTAGTGGCGGTAAGTGCTATTCGAAGAAAACAATATTAGTGTCCCCTCCATTGTGCGTTGACCTATGTAATTACATCCCCGACATTGTTTCTATAGCAGTTGTTAGTCCAGGTGTCAGTGTAAAGACATCGTCGACGCACTCTTGTATGCAGAAAGCAGCTTCAAGAGCTTTCCTTCTCTAGATCCAGGCTTTTGTTTGTTAGGTGTCATGTCAAGGATGTCAGTTGTTGGTTGATATATTATCATAGTTGACCTCAGAATACACTCTCATAGGGTACTGTTGATACGGAGCCTCGATCGAGGCTGAGGCAAGGAATGATTAAAGAAATAATCATTCGAGTCCCTACTCTAATACATGCATATAAAAACAAAAATTCTGAAAACATGTAAGCAATGCATAGAGAGAAGGCCGAAAACTGTAGGCAGGGGACGTACCTCAAAAACACTACCAAACCAGACGACAATGTCCAAAAAGTTTGCCAGCACGCTCGAGAGAAGTAAGAAGAACCGAGGAAGCATCTAATCGGTGTTAACCGACGATGCGGCAATGCCGACTCGGGATCACTGATCGTTTGATTAAATCAACGATCAGTGATTGATGATCAAGGATCTTGATCCGAGATCTAGGATCACGTATCAATGATCCAAGATCAATCAAACCTTCGTGAGCCAGCTTCCGCTCCTCCAACAAACCTCTACGGGCGCTCTCTCCTCTCATTCCTCACCGCCGACTGACTGCCGCACGTACGAAGGAGATGGGATCTAGAAGGGAGAGGCAACGCGGGAATAAGCGGAGCAGGAAGAAGGGAGGAAGGGTTTTAAAACATGCCAATAACGCGGAACCTAGCACGGAACCAAGTGAGACCCGTGAACAAAGCACGGCTCACTCGAAACAACCAACCATTCAACCAACCAATGGTCTGTGCGCGACGGAAGAGGTATAAAAGGGAAGGATTGTGAGAGGATTAGGGGAAGAAAACTGATTGCCATGGTGCGGAGCCCCCTGTGAGTGGGTTCTTAGACTTAGGAAAGTTACTTGAAATAAATCAAAATCTATTATAACTATCAAATTCTAAAGTGTGCGCGCCGTGTGTCTTGAGCCCCACGAACTCCCAATTTGGAAAGTGATCTGATCAGATTAGATTAGATACGATAAGATCTAATCAAAATCATCGATCTTAACTAGTACATTTCGCATCACTGTCCAGAAGAATTTGGATGAGTCCTGTGTAAGCTTCCACTAGTCAGCAGAAAGAGGACCATATTTGCGACATTATTGAACCCTGAGATATTATCACAACGGTTGCTTGTTTGGTGAAGATGTGAGGCATCGTCCATTGTAGGTATTGGATGACGAATAGTGATGCCCATCATACCAGGATATGCGAAAAGAAAATACGCGCATGTAATGAAGGAGATATCGAGGACTGGGTACCGGAGAGCAACTGAGCTGTTGTGTGGTCAGCCGGCGCTGCATCATTCCCTGCCGGGAGCGCACGAAGTATGGTGAAGAAGTCGTCAACGTTTGAAGATAGCTTTAGAACAATAGATATGACTCGCGTGATGAGCTCAAGTAGCCCAGAAATGGCGACGATGAGGACGGAATACATTTTGAGACCAAGACGAAAACCTGGCACCAAGCATCAATGCTAGTTCCCACAAGGGAGGTCCCGCACATCGCTACGTAATTTGCTGACGACATCAAGCCCGAAGGCACGAGCGATGAACACCAGGGACGCATCCATGATCCAGAAAGTAGGATACAATGTTTGACCTGCTTTCTAAAGGCAGAAGAGTACGTCGACTCTCAAGGCGGAAGAGAAAGAAAGAAAAAACAATGCGAGTTCGAACGGCATTGTGTAAAAAAACCCTGTCTAAGGAGGAAGATATGGGTGTAGTATTTGAGGAACGAAGATATCGGTGCGAGTAGGTGTGCTCGAAGATGTTGGAAGGGCTTTGAAATGCTGGTAACGAACGTTATTGAATTCTGTCGTATTGCATCAAGGTCCCTTCCCGACTGACTTCAAGGTTGAAATAAAAGTACTTGAACTCCAGTCCCTAACCGCACACCCGTCCGGCTCTAGAGACAATGTGAATCAAAATGCACTACGCCTGTGAGAGGTGCCTACGTCCACCGCTGGAACTGGATTATCGTCCGGGTTGTTTTGCTTCTTCTGCTTCTTCCGCATCAGTGTACACCTCCCCGTTCCCTGTTCACGTGTTTCTCCGTCTGAGCGTACACACCGTCTCCCACCTGCGTGATTCCAAGTCACGCGTTCCGATTAACTTTCCTCGCGATTCCGATTGAATTGTTCAACACCTCGAGCTTCCCCACACACCCCTTCCCCTCATCCCCATAAAATCCCTCCCTCGCGTCGTCTCCGCACCAGCACCCTCGACCACTGACATGCATGCACTTTAGGAAATGTAGTGTGTTTCCTAATAATAAAAAAATGTCAGAAATATATTTTTCAATTCCTGACACCTTTTTCTCAAGAAACATGTGAAATATTGTGTCAGAAATTTTAAAAAAAATATGTAAAATATTCTCTTAATGTTTTCTTTCATAAAATGATAAATTTTCTGTCATTTATCTTAAGAAAGAATAATAAAAAGAGTTGAAATGTTATTGATTATTTTATTGACAAACATGTGATATGTTTTAGCATGTGTTTATCAAAAAACCTTTTTTGTGTTTATGTGTTGTATCTAGAATAAATCTCTTGTTTCTACTTGAGAAACATGTAGCAGGATATTTTAAAATATATCTTGAGAAACACACAATCAAAAAATGGAAGAAAATAAAAAGGGACATATTTCTGACACCTTTTTCCATTATTTGATTGCATGTTTCTTAAGAAATATTTTAAAATATTCTGCCATGTGTTTCTGAAGGAGAACAAAAAGTTTTTCTGTAGGTACAACACACAAATTCCCGCTACTTTACTAGTGGGTTTTGTGGACTGAGCAAAATTTGCGCTATTGCGGGTTTCAAAAAGATATCATGTGACCATACATCATCTG